>ML781582.1:21967-36229 GCA_009831015.1 Picea engelmannii
TATGAAGGATTTTGTCATGAATGTTTAATGAGACATAAAAAGGGGGAGTGGAGTCATCCCTCTCTTATACAATTGGCCCTAAGACAATAGTGGGGTTTTCATCTTGGATATTAATCACATCAGAAACAAGATCTATGACAAAACAAGGATGTAACCATTTCAAAATCTAACTCCTGTAAGAATCAATTTTAACCAATTCAGTCAAAGGATTATGAATTTTGATCTTACTTATCTCATGTTCTATAATGAAAGGAGATGGGAACTTATATGCTTTCGGGGTTGATACTTTAATAGCTGGATGTACTTTCTTTCTTTCATGATTTTTGCTGCATGTCTGTACTACTGGGGAAACATGTTTATCTTTTTGAGGAGCAGATTTAGCAAGCACTGATTTGGATATAAGATTGTACCCTTGTTGATCTATGTTATAGATCATATTATCTGGACCTTCCCCAACCCGTGAATTCGTTGAATATTCATATTTATCACGTGTTAGGTGACTGAGAGCAATCTCATCTCCGAACAAATGAATATCCAAATCTTCATCTACCTCTTCAACTTCCTGATTTTCCTCAATATAATTGTTCTGCAGAGGTGTTTGGATTTTCTGATCATCATTATTCTTCTTGTCCCTCTGCATGATCTGAGGGTTATAAGGTCTTATTTAATGATTCGTATTTTGATTTCCTTCTTGAGGTGTATTCCATTTCTGTTTTTCCAATCTGATTTTAGACAACTCAGATGACATTTCCTCCATTTTTCTTACTATCTCCTCCAAGGAAATCTTCCAATTTTTGGTATTTGATGAAGAAGACTTATATTATTCATTTTGATTTCCTTTATCTGATCTCTTCTTGAGATTTTATGATGCTAGAATTTTGGATTCAACTTCAAGAGATGAATCTTGCATATCAGCCATAGTGGCTGATCATCTTTCCCTCAATAGCAAACAAAAATTAGCATCAAAGACATTAGCATAAGTTAACTTTGCTAACCTTTCATCTGGCATGATATCATTTGGTATTTTCTGGTACATCCGATTAAATCTCTGAGAGAATTCAGAGTCAAACTCACCATTCTTTCTTCAAAGATTGCTGAATTCTGTCATGTAATACAAATAATCTTTCTTGCCTCCCCACTTTCTTAAGAAGGTAGCATCAAGGTTCATGATGTTAGTGATAGATTTGAATCTTAGGTTCCTGAACCACTTCCTCACTTCTCCATCTAAACTTTGAACAAAAAGCCTCATCCACACATAATCATAATCAACTTCAAAATTGTCAGCAAAGGAACAAAAAGTAGTTAAATGCTCCTCTATAGTTGTTTCCCCTTCATTATCAAATCTTGGAAGGTACTTCATGTAATCATTTCCTAGGAGAGGATGAATATTATTTGGCAATACTGAAGGTGCATATCTGGTAGCCCTAATAACATCCATTGGATTGGTAGGTGCTGCACCAGCCATTGTTTGACCACCTAATGGTTGATTTATGTGTGGTTACTGTGGTGATTGTGGTTATGAGGGATTAGGGATGTTCACAAATTTAATCTTTGGAGAATACTGGAGAATTTTTTCAACAAGTTTTTTAGCATCAAGGATGTTAACTTGGAAGCTAATATTGAGTTTCTCTTCTTGAATTTATTCAAGGATTGGGATCTTTTTGAAGGGAATGTACTTTGTTTCTTTAGGGAATTCAAGGTTTTCTTTAGATTTATATCTACTCTTAGGACAGGGTGTGTAAAATTATTCTGGTTCAACAAATTCCTCTTTCCCAGAGGTATATTCTTCAGAAGGAGGTAAAAGAAACAACTTCTCAGACCCTAATTTTTTAAGAGATTTAGACTGTTTTAGGATCTTCTTAGAGTATGAAACAACATGCACATTTGGAGATTCTAGATGGGATCTAGTCCCCTTTATATTTGGATCCAAAGTGTCTTATGTGGAGTCACTAGATGAAAATATATTGCAGTCAACTTGTGTCTAGTTATAGTTTCACCATCTACAACTAGATCTATAAATTACTGTTGTTTTACCTTGGGAAAATATCATCATTTCGATCCCCAAAAATGATGCCAAAAAATGTTAACGCTCGAAGTCAACTCAATACTTATATTGAGTTAAGCCTAGCACACCTTGTTTCAAAATATTTAAAGAAAATATTTTTAGAGAGGAGGGAGGATCACACTCTTGATCTTAATGTAGCTTGATGAATGAGCTATTAAAACCACTTCCCTATGAGAAACAAATCAGGTAAGTAAAACCTCAGTTGGAGTAAAAATAGAGTATTTGATATGATTAAGGAGAATTAAATGGAACAAAACTGACAATCATCAAAGATCATCTTCTCTTTAATTTACTTGACCAGTAGAAGAATAAACCTACACTCAAAAATCCTTTCTGAACAATATTTAAAAGACTCAAACACATGTGGAAAAGAACGCACTTTACAAAATAGAGAAACCTTTTTAGCACATACATACAGTAATATGGGCATATAACAGTAATGATATGTTCAAGATGAGGAAATAGAAGTGATAAACAAAGATGAGATATACACACCAACCTTCGACTTTATTAACAACTGAAATCTTTACATAGGTAGGATGAATCAAAATAGTCTTACAATTAGAACCTTTAAGCCAAAACATGGATCCAATCCATTCTTTTTCTACTTCATCCAATATATAGTGTTTTACATTGGTTACATGCATTTATGGATAACCTGACAGTCAGGGACACATCAAAACTAATCCCTACAAGTGCTCAGGGTGAATTTCTACCTCTATCTACTGATATACAAAACAATAAACAATTTACAAAAAAGATCCTATAATTAAGGCAACAACATTGCATAGAAAAAATTCTTTGGTTAAATTGCTTTCCACCTGGATGATTACGCTGCATCTTTCTATTTATCCTTCCAATCTCTTCCTGATCTTCAATGATCCACTCAAATCAAGACTTTGACAACTCAACAATGATAACTGATCTACATAATCATCATATCCTAAGATAGACTGTAGATCCAAAAAAGGGTATATTACTCCATATAATGATCCATAAAGTAATTACCCTATTTACAACCTTTCTACATTATGAAAATATGAATTTGTATCATATTTTATGCAAAATCGGCTACTACAGGTGTTCATGTAACACTAATATTTTCCTGTGTATGAGACTACGGGAACTTCCTGTAGCACCATAAAAAAAACCAGTTTTGAACATTTTTAACGTATTTCTTTTCCCATGTTACAACCAATCATAACAAATAGAGGAATGGTATCTTAAATACAAGTAAAAAAAAAGGTTCTTCCATTATCAATCATCTTTTAGTCAAAATTTAGGATTTTCATTGAAGGTGAAATTCTCAAACTACAAATTCTCCTTGAAAAACTGATGTAGCTGCTTCTTGTTCGATAGAAAAGGTATTCCAACAAAGGAATAACACCTTTAGTAACCAATCACATAACTAGATCAAAGATCAACACACCGATGTTTTGATGTGGTAAAACCCCTACGGGGAAACATCCACGATCCCAACCAACGTGACCACTTGGAGCAGTTTATTAATGCAAAAGAAAAATATTACAAAGAGATTTTACAAGAGAGTTTCTCGCAATCGATCATCCAAAAATGAACCTCCATGCTCTTTAAATATAGATCATGGATCAATAAGGTGTTATGCCATGGATCAATGTCTGTTAATATCGAGGAGAATATGAACCATCATATCACTCTATGTCAGAAACATATCATGATTGCCAGATTTCCTGACTCCAAATGCATACTAATGCATACTAAAGAAACACACTAAGAAGCACACTTTTACCTAATGACACATAAGACCAAGTACATCTTAACTAACTCCTAAGTGTCCAAATATCCTAACATCCCCCCTTAAGAACAACTTGGGATCAGATTGAAGGATTTACAATAGTGACACAATAGGAGAAGGAAGGAGGCATTAGAACCTATCCCCCCTTAATGAAAACTTCTTGAACTCCTAACATAGATAGAATTTTGGAAAACTTCGCTTCTGTAAGAGACTTTGTGAAAATGTCTGCAACTTGATCTTCTGTAGGGTAAAAGAGAACTTCAATAACTTGATCATGAATGATCTTTCTGATGAAGTGCATGTGTAGCTCGATGTGTTTTCTATGATGATGTTGAACTGGGTATTTGGTGAGATTTATGGCACTCTGATTGTCACACCAAATGCTGGTTGGATGCAGCTGCTCGAATCCAAACTCTGAAAGAATCTTTCGAATCCATAAGGCTTCCTAACTTGCATTTACCGCTGCTTGGTACTCTGCTTTTGATGAAGAAAGTGAAATAGCCTATTGTTTCTTACATGCCCAAGTTATAGGTCCCAAACCAAGGTTGAAAACATAACCTACAATAGAATTCCAATCAATAGGGTCACCGACCCAATTTGAATCAGTGAAACCAACCAATAAATGAGTCCCCCTTGAACTATAATGTATCCTGAACTGAACTATACCACAGACATAACGAAGTATCATTTTAGCTACTTTCCAATGGATTTCATGGGGTGTTTGCATATACCAGGAAACAAGACCAACAACAAAGGAAAGATCAGGACGAGTATGAGTCAAGTATAAGAGGCTACCAACTAACTAACGGTACAAGGTGGCATCAACTTAGGGAGAAGTATAGGTGGCAGCAAGCTTGACTCCAGAACGGAAGGGAGAGTGTGTTGGTTTACAATCGTCCATGTGAAAGCGATGAAGAAGGTCACAAGCATACTCATATTGGGAAAGAATAATTCCTTCATTGGTTTGCAAAACTTGGAGGCCAAGGAAATAGTGCAAAAAACCTAAGTCTGTCTTTTCAAATTTATTCTTAAGGCTAGTTTTCACATGATTTAAGAGTTTTGAATCACTAACAATAAGGATAAGGTCATCAACATAAAGGAAAAGGATTATGATATGTCTTCCTACTTTCTTGGTATAGACATTAGGATCAGATTGGCATCTAGAGAATCTAGTGGTAATAAAAAAGCTGTCTATTTTGGCATACCAAGCTTAGGGAGATTTCTTAAGACCATAAAAATATTTATTAAGGCGAAAAAAAGGCTAGAGTCATTATGGACATAGCCAGTAGGTTGTTCCATGTAGAATTCTTCTTGCAAATATCCATGCAAGAAGGAGGATTTAACATCCATCTGATGGACCTCCCATTTATGTGAGGTAGGAAGGGAAAGAACAAGGTAGATATAATTCATTTTGGCTATAGGGGAAAAGGTTTCATTATAGTCAATTCCTTCAACTTGGGAAAATCGTTTGGAAACTTACCGAGCCTTGTGTCTTTCAACACTTCCATATGATGCATACTTAGTTATGTAGAGCCATTTACATATGACAAGTTTTCTTCCTTTTGGAAGAGGTACAAGATCCCAAGTATTGTTCGCCATTAAAGAACGATACTCTTCATTCATTAGTGTATCCCAATCTAGATGAATTGAAGCTTCTACAAATGTCTCTGGATCATGAGTCTATAAAGCTTGAGCCAAAAGAGTAGAGGCTCGCTAGAACTGTGAACGTGTCTGACACTAATCTGAGGTATCACCGACAAGATTACCAACTGCTTCTCGTGTTGAACGAACCCATCTAAGAAGTGGTGGAGTTGGAACTGGTGCTGGTTTAGGTTCAAAGGACTCATCTGGAGGAAGGTGAGCAAGCGGAGGTGGATTTTCATCCTCATTGTCATCATTTGAATAAGAAAATGAAATAGAAGAAGGCACAATCGCCGAAGTAGGCTCGCAGGACAAAGAAGGCACAAACGCCGAATTAGGCTTGCAGGCCAAGAGATTTTCATCAAATTTAACATCTCTTCTAATAATAATTTCATTACAATGTGGTTGAAGAAGTCTATAACCTTTTACATCTTCAAAATAACCAACAAATATACACTTCTTACTTTTAGGATGCAATGGTTTCCTTTTCTCATCAAGAATGTGAGCCCATGCTATACTTCCAAATACACGAAAGTGACTTACATCTGGTTTAGTTTTAGTCCAAGCTTATTCCGCTTTTATATTTGTAAGAGCCTTTGTGGGAGTGCAATTTACTATGCAATTTGCACAGTTGATGGCTTCCGCCCAATACTTTAGACTTAATCCCTTAGATTGGATCATACAATTAGCTGTTTCTTTTAATGTGTCCTTCTTTCTCTTAGCCACACCATTTTGTTGTTGTGTATATGGAACAATCTGTTGCATTTGGATGCCATGTGTAGTGCAGTAACTTGTAAAATTATTGTTCACATATTTTCCTCCATTATCTGTTCTTAACCTTTGAATTTGATGTCCATATTTCTTTTCTACAAGGTCCTTGTAGGCCAAAAACATGTTAAAAAATTCACTCTTAAGTTTTAAGAGGTAAACCCAAGTATGTCTGTAAAAGTCATAAATGAAAATTAAGAAATAATTGCACCCAGAAAAAGAAGGAGAAGAAATTGGACCACACAAATAACTATGAACAATATGCAAAAGGCCCGAGGCATGCCAAGAGGCACACTTTTCAAAGCTGTCCTGATGATGTTTGTCGAGAAAACAACTGACAAAAACACCATCTCTGTATGAAACATGAGGAAGACTAGTCACCATATGTTGATTACATAGTTGCTGCAATGAGCGATAGTTTAGATGACCAAACTGCTCATGCCAAAGTTTGCTCAAGTGATCACTATGAGCAACAAAAAATGATGAAAAAGATGATGACCCAAAATTTTCAAACTTGTACAACCTGGTAATATCATCAACAATTCCAGTTTCAAGAACATGCTTAGGATCTTTTAGATCCTTGATTACAACTTGGTGAGGTGAAAACTCTATGGTTTTACCTTCATTTGAATGAGTGATTTGATATACTGATAGAAGGTTACAAGAAATAATTGGAATTGTCGAACATGGTATCAGATCAAAGATCAACACATTGATGTTTTTACGTGGTAAAAGCCCTACGGGGAAACATCCACGACCCCAGCCAACGTGACCACTTGGAGCAGTTTATTAATGCAAAAGAAAAAGATTACATAGAGATTTTACAAGAGAGTTTCTCACAATCGATAATCGGAAAATGACCCTCCATGCTCTTTAAATAGAGATCATGGACCAATCAGGTGCTAAGCCACAAATCAATGGTCATTAAGATCGAGGAGAATATGAACCATTAGATCACTCTATGTCGAGAACATATCATGACCATTATATTTCCTAACTACAAATGCATACTAATGCATACTAAAGAAACACCCTAATAAACACACTTTTACCTAACGACACATTAGACCAAGCAGATCTTAACTAACTCCTAAGTGTATAAATATCCCGACACTTTTGTCAGCAAATCCAAACTATTTCTTCTGGTCTACTTGGTTTGAGAATGAGTTTGTATTTTCTTGATATTATCCCCTTCAGATCTGATCGTAGGGTTTGGGCCTTTCTTATTCTTTTTACTCAGTTTTCTTGTAGAAGATTTGTCTTTTCCTGTAGGAGTATTTTTGTTTCCTGTCAGACCTCCCTTCTTATACTTATTACTCTCAGGTTTAGTTACATGAATTTTCTTGCTTGTTGATGGCTCCTCCTTTGGGTTTTCAGATTATTCATCAATAATGATAACCTTATATTTAATGGCAGGGTTATACATTTATTTGGATTTCAACCTGAATTTATTTCAAGGCCTAGTGATCTTTTTTCTTATCAAAAATTTATATCTAGAAGCATCGTCTTCAAAGGAGCTTGAGCTAGGAGGAATGATCTTTGGGGAATGATCTTTAGGCTGTACATGATCTACAAATTCTTCTACTATCTTAGGTTCTTGATATTCCTTCAATACCCTAGGTTTTACCAACCTTTTGGTCCTTTAGCATAAGTATTTTGGGAATATGGAAACTGATGCTTACCTCCACCTAGGATACGAGAATACCCTTCATCTGCTTGCAGGCTGGTTGGAGTAGATTCCACTGGCTCGTCTAAAATATTTAAACAAGTTTCTCTTTTACCCTTTATTGGAATCATTGGTTGACTTGCGTTGGGTGAAGCTTCTTTATTAGGATAATTTTTTTTATCATGCGATTGTGTGGCAAAAGGATGTACTTCTTTCTCAAACCCTGACTGGATCAAGAATTGATCCCATGTCCTCTGTAATTTTCCCAGCTCGGCTTTAATAAGTATCTTAATTAATCCTTGATGATAAATTCCATGAGGAGGGGTCTTAGGGTTTGCTTGAATTTTCATGTCCATCTTATTTAGATATCTTAAGAAGTAATATGGTAGAATCATCCTTTTGATTCCTGAAAAATGAAGAAGGAATCATAGATGAAACAAAAACACAGTAGAATAACGCCCTTCACATGAGATGTATCGTTTAAGCATAAGCAAGGTCTCCATCCATTCATCAACAATCTAATCCCTAGGAATAACCTTGGACCAATTAGGATCTCTATGTTCAGGTGTCAAGAACTAATTTACATTCCCTCTTGTAATTAATTTGTTTTTGAACCAATTTTCTCCATCGACAAAGAGGTTACAAGCTGCTGCTATGGACTCTTCTGTAACCTGCATAACTGGGTTTGCAACTCGGAACCTCTGTCCATTAAAGCCTTTAGAAAACGCCTGGGATACAACATAGTGATAACCATCTAGTTTAGTGCAATACAAATACCAACCAACTCGATCAAAGATGTGTCTGCTGTCTTCATATGCTTCCATAATCTCGAGCCCTTCAGGTTCTTTTTTGTTCACGTGTCCACCTTTACCCATATTAACTGTCATGACTAGAAGATGGAATCTCGTTGCAGAAAAGGGATATTCCTACTATGTTGAGAAGGATAGGGTATTTCTTGACTATGATGGGGAAATCTAAATTTACCAGCTGCAATTTTAAACAGATAAAACACCAGATTTAAGAAAACAATCTTTTTTGAAAAATCCCCTCTGCGTGACGTCTTGGGTAACAGGTACAGAAAAATGAAAGTATCACCACCTTTGCATGCTGAGATATGGTTGGGTACTTGATAATCGCTTTTCATCCAGGTAGGACGATCCACGTCCTCAAATTCACTCCATCTATCTGCGTGATGATGAAACAAGGACAGGTGGAAGTTCCCATAGCGACCTGCATAAACTTGTCCTTTGGCATATTTGAAATGAAAATGACTTGAAAGTCGTTATCTAACTTGGTAATGATGAGACAAAATCTATGACATGCCATATTACCTCTGATGAAAGGATTTGAAACTTTAAATGATGTCATAGGACAATCTTATAAACATGTGCATAATTAATCCTATCCCCTTTTATAAGACTAAGTATCCCTTAATTTTATCAACATAATACAAATTCCCCCCCCTTAATAATATTTTGAACCCTTAATCAAACTAATGATTAGGATTTATAGCTTACAATTTTTTTTTTTGAAATGGAGAAACTAAGAGATGAGAGATGAGACTTAGCAGAACAAGATAGGTGATAACACCATACATCATGAAGAAAAATATATGTCAACATTAATTAATAGAGAATCATGAAAAAAACATCAACCATGTACATCATGTGCCATACTATGTGGTAACCATGCAAAACACCCATGTACATCAATATCATACAATATAACATAATATATCATCAATGGAGTGTATCAACCATATGCTGAGAACATGTGCCAACTGTGTACCAACAATATGCCTCAAAAAAGTGTCATATCACTCATGATATTCCTCTACCATGAACCAAGTGCCACAAACATGTATCTAAACCATAAAGCATCAATGCTGTACCATATACCATCAACAAGTGCATCAACTATGCACCAAAAATATATCACCACCGGTACCAAGCAAGTGCATTAAACATGCACCAAACCTCAACAATATGTACCACAATAAAGATATCCATACTATAATATCCCTAGGCCGAACCCAATTGTAATGTAAATGAAAATGTACTTAAGTTGGTGAGCTGTTTGATATCATTTTTGTATGCACCTTTCTTGGCATAATGCATGCATGTACTGCGCAGTAAAATGAGGAAGTGTGCACATTCCAGGATACCGTGTGCAACAACTTAAGTGTGTTCAATTTTGAGGCCATGGAGCCTTTGTGTATATGCTGTGTTTTATAGGCTGGTGAGCTAGTTTTGTGATTATTAGGTTGGGAAGCCTAGATGTTAAAGGCAAGTGCACCTACTTTTGTATATGTCTCAACATTAATATAAAATACATCGCTGCGCGCAGACTGACCATGATTAAAGAGTATGGGGGACTAAACTCCACTAGTTAGGGAAAGATTGGGGGCTAAACGTTAAGGAAAAGGGTCTAAGCCAGGGAGCTTAAGCCAAAAAGAAATATTATATTAATATTTCTTAAAGTATAAAGTATGGATAATTATTTTATCCTAAGTTCTAAAGATGGTGACAAGTGGGCCAAAGTAGCTTCCAACATCACAAGTGTCAAGTTGGGGACATGCATACATATTGTTTGGACTTAGTTCATTTATTCCATCATTCCTCCCATCATTCAGTCATCCAGTCAATTATCCATGAACATTCACACACTCATGGAGCTATCCTTTGTACCTTCATGTCATTGCACCTAAACCTGTATCCATACCCATACCTGTTTGTGTATCTGGTTATCTTGGGAGCTGGACTGAAGAAGCGGGTTGTCAGGCCCGTGGGATATTGAAGAGGCAGGTTGTCAAGCCCGTGAGAAATCTCTTTGGGCGAGAGAGTTGCTGGGATTTGATTTCCTGAAGGGCTCTGAGACTTCCTGTCCGACTTGTTGCTGAAGCCCATAAAGGAAGTGGGGCAGCCGAAGGACTGTTGAGTAGAGAAGGGGCACACTTCCTGGAGTGGGAAAGGCATGTAGGGAATGAGGGACTATAGGCTGTTAGTTTGAGTGGGCACCTGTGACAGAGTCTTTCCTGTTTTCTATCAACTATTAGCCTGGTTAGGAATCCCTTTACCCGGGTGGAGTTTAGTCCCAGATTGGGGGTGACTCACTACTGAGAGTGATGAGCAGTGTGGTCTAAGGCTTGGAGATTTGTGGAAGGTCTGCATGCAGTTGGTGATATTCTTACCAAGATAAGTGTCAACTGGGTGATAAATTTACAAGATGCATTATTATTTATGTGTTTATTTTTGTGGGTTTTTTCTATGTGTGGTTATAGCTGTCTTTATAGTTATGGGTATTGCCTGTATATGTTGCATGTATGTGTTTACTGTTATTTCAGTATGAATCAATGCAATTAAATAATGCATTTGTCTGTTTACGTTATATATATAAAGTTCCAAAATAGTTTTGTGTGTATATGTTTTAATTGCATGTAGTTCAAAACATTTATGTGGCATAACTTAGTTGGATGCTGGGTATGTTACAGTATGTTCCATAGAGGGAACAAAAGAATTCTCTCGCATAGTATGCCCCGACGTGGATGGTCGAGGATGTTACAATATGGTATCATAGCTTCAGTTTTCAACACTGAGCCTGGATGGGCCGAGCAAGTTGAGTTGAAGCGAAATTTCATAGAGGATTTATTTCGAAGTGGCCAAATTTTAGTTTGTAGAGTGTCCATGGTAAAATTTAGAAGCAATGATGGGGAATTGGGAAAAGCCCCAATTTCTATTGTTAAATTCATAGAAAAATTGAGAAATTTGGCCATGTGGTGAGATATTCTTGATTTAATATCTGTTCTAGCAAATTAAGACCTGGAATTGGTCAAATTTGAAGTTACAGTGAAGCCATGACAATTGGAACGAGATTAGTAATTAAAATTCTCAATTCGTGACTTGAGTTTGGGAAAAATCTGTTCCAGAAATGTCAATCCGCAGTGATTTGTTGTTGCAGAAGTTGAGTGGGTGTTATCGGGGTGAAATTGAATAAATTTCATAGTTGCATAATGTCTATGGTAAAAATTGGGAAAAAGTTAAGCAAAAGCCCCAATATTTGCAGTGGAATTCATGAGGAATTGATGCACATAAAAATGAATGTGCGTAGGTGGGCGCACTAAAAATGCATGATGCACAGTAAAAATCTTGTGATATGTAAAAATTGGGCAATGCGCGGAAAAATGTTGGTGTGTGGGTGCGCACACTAAATTTTGGCGCCACACGGAAAAATGTTGGTGTGTGGCTACGTGCACTAAATTTTGGCGTCATGTAGAAAAATGTTGGTGTGCAACGCGCACTAAATTTTGGCGCCGTGCGGAAAAATGTTGGTGTGCGGCTGCGCGCACTAAATTTTGGTGCCATGCGGAAAAATGTTGGTGTGTGGATGCACACGCTAAATTTAGCATTGCGCGATGTGCACACACATAATAATGGTGCGCACGGTGCACACACACATAATAATGGTGTGCATGGTGTGCACAGTATTGGTAGAGCGCAAAGGAACTTGTTGGTGCGCGCACAATGTGGGTATATGTTGTCATGCAACAATTTAGCTATTGGTGCGTGCAGAGTATTGGTGCACGGTGGGGGCGTACTAAACTTTGGAATGGTGCAACGCGTAGAGTGAATTGTGCACAGAATATCAACACATGACACAAAAATTGTGCGCAACAGGTAATAGTGCAAGAACCAAAATTTTGCGTGGTGGATATTGGCGCATGACACAAAAGTAGTGCGCAATTATTGGCGTGACATAGAAGTGGTGCACAGTGGTTATAGGTGCGCGAAGCACAATTTACCTTTTGGTGTTGCTGCATATGTTAAATATGGGTGTTCAGGTTGAAAATTGTGTGCACAAACTCATTTTGATGGTGAAAAACAATAGAAAAACAACGATTTTCTGCGAGGTTTTATACTGTTTGAACATCATCTTTTTGCAGCACATTTTTGAGGCCCTTAACAACGTTTTTAGCAATGCACAAACCACGAGAAAAGATTCTACCAAGGTACACTATGTATTTTGAACTCAAATAAAATACCTTGGAGAGATCTTTCTAATGGTGTAAACTGTTCGTCAAATGGAGATTTTATGAGAAAGTTACAACACAAACAGTGGATGGTAAATTTTAAGATCCAACTAACTTCAAAGAGCCATAACTTTCTACTCCAGAATTTGATTGAGGCGCAAGAGAAGTCAATAGAAATCTATTGAACCATAGAAGAAATTCCTAGAGATAAATTAAATTTCTGGGCATGTTACAAATACTTAATATGGAAAACAAGGTACCTGTAGCATTCTAGACCAAAAACACGAATTGGCCTAGAACTTCAACATGATGTAACTAGTAGCCTGGAACCCAGAAAAAATGTGAAACTTGGATAGAGTGTCCAAAATATGTATATGAAGAAACCCAATTGATCTCCTACGAAAAATCCAATGGAGTAGGTGCAAAAATACATATTTACATCGCAGAGTTGCGTTAAGTTGAAGAATGGACAGAAAAATTAATGGGCAATTTTCAAACGACCATAACTTTCTGCTCAAGTCTCAGAATTGAGCATGGGGGTAGGCGTTGAAAAGATGTTGGATAGTGGAATCTAAATATACACCTAGAAAGTTTATTTTGGCATTCAAGTTTTTTGGAAATCAAAAGAAATTATTCTGATATATTATTGAACCATAATGGTTCATATTTTTCATGAGATTGTTGAAACAGTTAGCCTGGCAAAGTTTTGTTGGCTACACATTTTGTAGAGTTAACAACAACTAGATAAGACTAGGATCAACATAGATTCCAAAGAAATGGAAGAATCACAGGGGACTTACAACCAAGAAGATTGGGCCTAATGGTTAAGAACATGTGTTTCCTCTTAAGAGGTCATAAGTTCAAATCCGGAGGGGGGTAGGGTATGTATACCTTCGTAAACTTTATTATGTAACGACCCCTTCGTTACGTCTATGAATAGCGAAGCACAATAAGAAATTTACAACATCACATAATTCATACCAATGCAAAAACACCTGACATCATAACCTAAGGGACACATGATCACAATATAAACAAACTCTACAATATCATGGCTGAACGAAATTGCAAAATATAATGCCAACAATCCCATCGTAATATCACCAATAACAATAATTTGCCGAATATGAAACGTTTTAACAAGTCCACCAATTCAACTTCAATGACATTACATTACCAAAGTAAAATCATACCTTAGCCACACGCCCGCTTCGGAGACGTCCCTCGTGCTGTGCCGCTTCCCTCGCTCCGTGCCGCTTTTGCTTGCCGACCGTAGAAAACTCACCGGTACCTCCCAGCCAACGCTAGGGGTACTCTTCTTC
>ML781582.1:44214-90160 GCA_009831015.1 Picea engelmannii
CAAATTATAATGCATAAAATAAAAAATGAGAAGGAACAAAAGACATTGCTAAGCAACCATGTCCTTCACTCCAAGAAGACCTCGCAACTGTGCAAGTTTGTGCTCTTTGAATATTTTGTTGAAGATGTAGATGTCTGCACAGATCTAATGAAGTATATGCATCATTGATATTTCCACACATATCCACTTTATCTTCTTGTAATGAATAATATCCAAATAAATTTTGGATGAAATTTTGAAAACCGTACGACCGTTTCCAAAAAAATGTTGAAACTTTGTTGATTTTGAAACGATCATAACTTCAATTTACGGATTCCGTTTCGGATGATTTTTTTTTTGAAATTCGATATTTTCCCGAGAGGAATTCAAATATCCAATTTTTTTTTTTATAAATTGTGAACATAAAATATCAGAATGATGTCTGATGTGGGCGGATCCCTTTTTGTCTCCTGAAATGCATGCATGGTGCATGCAAAAGTGTCTGCATGTGACTCCTGAGATGCATGCCATATATATTCCACATGAATTTTAGAAAACAAATATGAAATGGAGTAGACATCATCTTCAATTAATGGAATACAAATTTATGCAAAAACGTTTGTAGAAGACTCTTCATAATAAGAGACTTGATCTTCTGATGGCTTTGCCTCTGGCTCTATTTGTTCGACCTCCTACATGAAATATTCACAATATTATTTATTCCCAAATAGAACCTCCAATATGGTCCATAATTCATTTGGAGTTAATCCTTTTGATTCTTCATATACTTGATGAAAAACTTCGGGAGAAATAGACATGCCGATACTTCCTATGGCCATATCTTGTCTATTGAGAAAGTCATTTTTCTCATCGACAGAATCAGGCTCTACTTCCATTTCCATGGTTATTTGGTATAATCCTATACTTGTGAGAAGAAGTAGAATCTTTGGCTTCCACTCCAAATAGTTATGAGGCGTGAGAAGTATTTCTGGCGAATAATCCATCTTTTTGTTGTCTTCAATCTTTTGTACCTGCAAAAAATAATTTGGTGTAGCTTTTGCTTAGCATTCCATTGGCTCTAATACCATGTAAATGTGTTGAACCTACACATAATAGATATAGCTAGAAAATACTACACACATTTGTAGATAGAAATTGAGAAAGAAGAAGCAAGATAGAAAGATTGGAAGAATTCTCATTAACCGTATTCCACACATAAAGAGTGAATAATTTACAATAGATATAGGATACATGATGAACTAATGAGACATAGTGGTGTTCTAGATTGATTTGGACACACACAAACAATTACAAGAGTAAACTTCTACCTAGTCTAGTCTCTCAAGCAGTTACGGGAGTGAACTGCCACCTAGCTGAGTTAACTAGTCAACTAGTCTTCAATTAACTGTCTGAACAAAGAGTAGTGAGTTGGTGATGATTCCAATGTTGCATGGTGACAAAACCAATGCAACATCTAAACTCAACTCAACTAGTCAAACTGAAGTGTCAACTAAAAGAGAATATTCTTCAGGTGGAATATTCTCCCCTAAAATATAGGAGACTCGATAATGATTAATTATGACTAATAAAAAATGAATAACCTTAGGAAAAATAAATCCTAGGTGTGTGTGAAGTAACTCCAACATTATGGACATGAATGGACTGAACACCAGGGAAGATTTGAACATGTTTCCTTTAGGTTCCTATGATTGTTTAATTGGGATGGATTGGTTGGACCAACATCATTCTATCCTAGACTGTCACAACAAGGAATTTACTTGCTTGGATGAGGATGGGAACCAAAGGAAAGTGCAGGGAATTCCCAGGGCAGTGAGCATAAGAGAAATTTCAACATTGCAACTGAAGAGATGTTACAAAAAAGGGTGTCAAATATTGACAACTCATATAGAAGATACACCTAAAGATAAGGTGCCAAATTTGGAAGATTATGCAGTCCTGGAAGAGTTTGAATATGTGTTCAAGGAGGTACCAGGACTACCCCCAAAGAGAGATACTGATTTCTCTATAAATTTAATGCCTGGAGCAACTCCAATGTCAAAGACTCCTTATAGAATGAGTACACCAGATTTGAAGGAGTTGCAAATGCAGCTTGAAGAACTTCTTAAGAAGGGGTATATATGCCCAAGTGTGTCACCTTGGGGTTCCCCAGTCTTGTTTGTGAAGAAGAAAGATGGGACATTAAGATTGTGTATTGATTTCAGACAACTGAATAAAGTGACTATAAAGAGCAAGTATCCTCTGCCAAGGATTGACGATCTCTTTGATCAATTGAATGATGCAAAGATATTTTCAAAGATAGATCTCAGGTCAGGATACCATCAGGTAAGGATTAAAGAGGAAGATATCAACAAGACCACCTTCAGGACAAGGTATGGTCATTATGAGTTCACATTGGTGCCATTTGGGTTGTCAAATGCACCAACTGTTTTCATGTGCATAATGAATGGTGTTTTTTGAGAATATTTAGACAAGTTTGTCATTGTATTTCTAGATGACATTCTTATATATTCTAATTCAGAAGAAGAACATGAACATCATTTGAGAATGGTGTTGAAAGTATTAATGGAGCATCAATTGTATGCCAAATTGAGCAAGTGCTCATTTTATCAGAATCAAATTCATTATTTGGGGCATATCATTTCAAAGGATGGGATAACAGTGGATCCTGAGAAGATAGAAGCCATTAGAGAATGGTCAGTGCCAAATAATGTGCTAGAGGTCAGATCATTCATGGGTCTTGCAGGCTACTATAGGAGATTTATTGAAGGATTATCAAAGATTTCACACCCAATCACATCCTTAAAAAAGAAGGGTGTGAAGTTTCAGTAGACATTGGATTGCGAAAATAGTTTCCAGCACTTGAAACAATTATTAACAAGTGCTCCAATACTAAGGATTGCAGACCCAAATGAAGACATCATTGTATGCACATATGCATGTAAAGAAGGACTTGGTGGAGTCCTCAGTCAAAATGAGTTTGTTATATGTTATGAATCAAGGAAGTTGAAGGAGCATGAAAGACACTATGCCACTCATTACTTGGAGTTGGAAGCCATAGTGCATGCCTTGAGTAAATAGAGACACTACCTCATGGGGAAAAGGTTTGAGCTAAGAGCAGACCATAATGGTCTGAAATATTTATTTGATCAACTAACTCTAAATGCTAGGCAAAGCAGATGGTTAGAATTTCTAAGTGAATATGACTTTGATATAAAACATATCAAGGGGAAAGAGAACAAAGTGGCTGATGCACTCAATAGAAGAGTTCATGAATTTCATGCTATAGACATTAGCATGTACCAATCAGATTTGAAACCTAGAATTTTAGAAGCTGCAAAATTAGATTTGCAATATAAGGAATTAGTGGCAAAATTACAACAAGGTAATTTGCAGCAGAAAATTGAAGAAGACAAGCTAGATAATGATGAAATTCTCATGTACATGGGCATAATTTATGTACCAAATTCCCAGGAATTGAAAAATATGATATTTAGGGAAATGAATAATGTGTCTTATGCTGGGCACCCAGATTATCATAAAACTATTGCAGTTGTCAAGAGCCAATATTATTGGCTAGGCATGACGAAAGAGGTTGCTGATTTTATTGCCAAATGTTTGGAATGTCAAAAGGTAAAGGCTAAGCATAGACACCCAACTGATTTGCTACAACCATTACCCAATCCTGAGTGGAAATGGGAAGTTGTAACAATGGATTTCATCACCAAACTGCCCAGAACAAACAAGCAACATGATTCTATCATGGTAGTGGTGGATAAGCTTACTAAAGCTGCTCATTTTATTCCAGTTAATCTCACTCACAAGGAAACCAACATTGCTGATGTTTATATAAGAGAAATTGCTCGATTACATGGAATACCCAAGACAATGTGTCTGACAGAGATCCAAAATTTACCTCAAAATTTGGAAATGATTATTTAATGGATTTGGAACAAATTTGAATTTTAGTACAACTTATCATCTAGAATCAGATGGAAAAATAGAGAGGGTGAATCAAGTGATTGAAGATATGTTGAAGATGTATGTGATGGATAAACCATAAAAATAGAAAGACTACCTACAGTTGGTAGAGTTTGATTATAAAAATGGGTACCAAACATCTCTAAAGATGAGCCCATTTGAGGCATTTATGGCAGAAAGTGCAACACACTAGTAAGCTGGGATAACCCAACAAATAGAGCAGTGGTTGAGCCAGATTTTCTCAGGGAAATGGAGGAGAAAATGATAAAAATAAAGCAAAATTTAAATTCTTCCCAAGACAAGCAGAAAAGATATGCTGATAAGGGAAGAACTCACAAGGAATTTAAAGTGGGAGACCATGCATTTTTGAAAGTGAAAGCCAAAAAAAGTTCCCTGAAGTTGGGAAATTGTTCATAGTTGGCATCTCGCTATTGTGGGCCATTTGAAATGCTAGAGAGGATTGGTCCAATGGATTATATGATTTCATTTCCTACATCTATGTCTGTTCATAATGTATTCCATGTATCATTTCTCAAGAAATATATACTTGATGCTAATCATGTTATTGATTGGAATGTGATTCAGGTGGAGCAAGAAGGCGCTTTCCAAGTGCATCCGGTACACATTCTGGACCGGAAAATCAAACAGCTCTGGAATCGAGCCATAGGGCTTGTAAAGGTCCAATGGACCCTTACAAGCCCTATGGCTTGATTCCAGAGCTGTTTGATCATGGTACTGAGGACACTACTTGAGAGCATCAGGATGCAATGCAGGCAAAATACCCGCATCTTTTTGAGGATTTTTGAAATTTTGTTGTGTATGAGTACATAATGCACTGAGGACAGTGTGTAAATAAGGAGAGGGGATTGTAATATCCCCAGGCCGAACCCAATTGTAATGTAAATGAAAATGTACTTAAGATGGTGAGCTGTTTGATATAATTTTTGTATGCACCTTTCATGGTATAATGCGTGCATGTACCACGCAGTAAAATGAGGAAGTGTGCACATTCCAAGATACCACACAGAACAACTTAAGTGCACACAATTTTGAGTCCAGGGAGCCTTTGTGTATATGATGCGTTTTATAGGCTGGTGAGCCAGTTTTATGATTATTAGGTTGGAGAGCCTAGATGTTAAAGGCAAGTGCACCTACTTTTTTATATGTCTTAGCATTAATATAAAATACATCACTGCGCGCAAACCGACCATGATTAAAGAGTATGGGGGATTAAACTCCACTAGTTAGGGAAATGGTGGGGGCTAAAAGTTAAGGAAAAGGGGATAAGCCAAGGAACTTAAGCCAACAAGGAATATTATATTAATATTTCTTAAAGTACAAAGTATGGATAATTATTTTATCCTAGGTTCTAAATATAGGGACAAGTGGGCCAAAGTAGCTCCCAACATCACAAGTGTCAAGTTGGGGACATGCACCGAGACATCCAAAAAACATGCCTCTAACAATACATGATAAGATATATCAATGGAGCTCACATATGTACCAACCATGTACTACAACATATCTGCCTCAAGAACTATTCACTACAACAAGTACTAAGAATCCAATACTACCTATACACATGTACCAATAGTGTGCCTCAATATATCAATGATATACATATAGATAATATCACATCAACATGATATGTCCCATAGAAAACATGCCATAGCTTCATTGTTCCTTTGCTAAAAAATGTTTTGTAGCCAACATTGTTCCTTAACAGAAAAATGTCTCAATCCACACTCTAGGGTTAGTACCATGCATCCAAGATAGGCATCAAGCATGTGCTCCAACACTCAACCATATATTATCACCATAAATTCATTAAACAATCATGTAATCATAAAAAACTAAACCAAACCATCTCAGATCCTGCATAAACAATGTTAGACAATCAACCCATGCTGAAACTCATTTGTACAACCCTCTTCTTGAATATTTTACCAAGATTTTACCACAGATACACAAACTATTTCACATATAGCTCGTGTATGTACACAACTTTTCTATAGATCACCTTGCGTATGTACATGAATTATCTCATAGGAGCTCGCATATGCATGAGAAAAAGTAAATATTTCTTGATTCTTTATCCCTTCATTCATGTCTGGCTGTTTAGTCTTCTTCATCCACTTCTAAGAGTGCCATGTTCTCTGAGTACTGGTTCTTTCAGCTTCCATCCTTTCAACCTTGTCTCTCTTCCATTCTCTTCTTTCCATATCATTTGAATCAATCCTCATAGACTATCTTCTTGTGTTCCAACAATCTTGGGATTTGTGGCCAAACTCACTGCAACTGTAGCATTTCATGGTGTGTTAATGTGCAACAATTTGTCCCACAAGGTTACATTTCCACAATCTTATTATGTTATTGGATCTTATAACATATTTCCTTACATAATGTGTGCAATCCAAACTTTGTGACCATATTCATTACATGTGAAACAATGACCCTTGAAAACATTTTCATACCTTTGCTTTTGTGTCAACCTTGAAGGTGTCTCTCTTTTGAATTTGCTTTGAGGTGTAGGACTTTCTTCTTGATGTCTTCCATGTTTTGATCTTCTGAAGGTTTCCTTGCTTTATATGCTTGACTTGCAACCTTTCTTCCACCTTTCGATAATGGAGGACTTACCTCATGCTTCTTAGAAGTGATAGCTTTAAAGTGTGTTGCTTCTTTGTTGTATCCAATACCTGATTTATCATTTTGCGATCTTTGACTATCTAAGATTTCATCCAATATTGTTGAGCTATTCATGAACCTTTTTTTCTTCTCTTCTTTCCTTATGAGATCAACAACTTATGCTTCCAACTTATGACATGATTCTTCCTTTTCATTTACTTGATTCTTCAATAGTTCCTCTATCCTTTTGGCTTCTTCAATTTGTGTCTTTAGATTGACATTGACTTCAAGGATTTTGATAAGCTCATTGTCTACCTTCTTCTTTTCTTATGCTTKACTAATTATTTCATTCTTAKTCTTTTGATTTCTTTTTTTTYTTTTCTTCTAATTGAGTCTTTTTACTTTCTTCTTGTTCTATGAGTATTTTCTTTAGTGCCATGGTATGCCTTGGGTACTTTTATAGGATTTCCTTAGTGTATTTTTMAAGATACTCAAATGAAGTTGAACWATTTCCTATTTCATAGCTAACATCATCCAACTCAGATAAAAATTTATCTTTAAGMTTCAACACATCTTCCTCTTCATCTATAAGATAACTATTTGMAAATTCTACACAAATTTATTCTCTATCTTCTTCTTCTTTTGTAGGTGAACATTAAACATCATTACAAATAGAATTATCAGAATATTTTGGAGAGTCTTTACCTTCATTGTCCTTTTTGTCTTTATATACCTTCTCTAGMTTTAGCCATAGGTCCTTGGCRGAGGAATGCTGTCCTATTCTTTCTTTGACAAAATTCGAGATTCCATTGAAGATGGTCTTGAGTGCTACTGCATTATTCTTCTTTGCTGCAAGTTTTGACTGATTCTTTGAGGGAACTAGTCCAACAACTGTATTCCAAACACCTTCTCCTTTTGTCTCCAAATAACCTTTCATTTGTATTCTCCATGTGTTATATACCTAAAATTCCCTACTCATTCATACATGGCGTTGGCCTTCTTACTTGCATAATTTTCCAAATCACTGTTGAGGAGTTCTACTTAAAAAACCAATTTTTAGAGAATGTACGTGCTCTTCACCACTACTGCCTGCGTACATACGATTTCTGCATGCTAGAAACTCCATGTACATATGTTTTCTTCACACTAAACAACCCGCATATACCTCCAAAAGTTGCAAAAAATAAAAAGTTGTAAGGAATTCAATGAATTTTACGGGCTATTGGAGGTTTCCCAACAAATTCAGCTGCTATAGACTGTCCCGCAACCAAATAACCATCCTTTTGTCATATAAAATGAGGTGTTGGGGTCCCATTTCACAACCAAGCATTAGAACAGTGAAACTCTGCCCAATTTCACTTCCCTTCCATGCACAAGCATTTGCAACCTTTTGTGAGTTACTGCCTCAACATTCCCTCTTCAAACCCTTTTCTTCCATTCAATCCATTCCATTTCCTTGAGGTGATTAGTAGATTGTGAGAAGAGGCTTATTGAAGGTGCACATGGAGCATTGTAAAGAGGATCCCAAACCAGGTTCACAGAATGGTGGCCGAAAATGATTGTAAGTTTCAGTCTTTGTTTAATGAATACAACAATCTTTTTTCCCTGTCCCAAATGATGATGTTTTATGTCTTTTATTTGATTTATACATAATGTTTTATATCTAACCCTAATTTATGAATATAAATAAAATTCTTGTAGCCTTGTTTTCCTAGTCTTGGATGCATGCCATCTTTGGGAGGAGACTTGCATTATTTGGAGCTACAAAGCTTGAGGAGATCGTCAACAGACGTTGGATAAAAGGTACAATTACCGATCTTCTCTCCTACTACTTTCTGTTCATTTATTTTTGTATGTTTGGGGTACTGTAGGAGCTATATTGACTTTTAGGAGGTCATTTTCTTTATCTATATCCTAAACCCTGGTATAGTTATAGGGGGAATTTCCTGCTAGCACCATGCCGAGTAATTTGTCTCATCAAAGAGGGGAACTTCATGTTCATCCATTTGTGTGTCCATGGATTTCCTTCAAGATTTTAAGGCTTTTGATGAAGGCATGCTATGATACCAATTGTTGAACACACCGAAAACACTGAGAGGGGGGGTGAATCAGTGTGAGGATCTTTTTACACTTCTTTACAAAATACCTTATTTAGCAATCAACATTTACTTATTATACATTACTTCCATTCACAACTAGTTATTTTCATGCAAACATATCTCAACAACATATATTGTCAATAAACCATCACCATAAATAACACAAGGAACACAAGATATATATGTAAGTTTCTTTTGTATTATGGACTACAATCCTTGGGGTTTATCAACACCAACTGAAATGAGCACCAACTCAAAGAGAGCACCAACTATCATTGCAAGACCCAGCCTGAAGATCTCAACACCAATTGAGAAGAGGAATCCAATCCTCAAGTACAAGACCCAACTTGTAGACATAATCCAATCTGTCAATAGGCACATGACCTGTCTATATTGCAACATGCGTATGTATTCAACTTGCCTATACTACAACACACATATGTACACGTCCTTCTCTCTGTCATCCCGCGTACACCTTCATAAATCTAGGGTTTCTGAAACTTCATAACTTCTTCCCTTCAGACCCTTGCTGCCTCTGTCACATCCTCCAATCACTTCCATTGCAACCTTCCTGTTACTACCCACTTTGTACCATCACCAACCACAAAAATATCTATACCATCCATTAAGCTATGCATGTTCCTCATGAATACACCATCATAGATCATAGATATCTCTCGATCATATCAGAACTGAACTACTCAACCAAACAACTACCATATTCAGACATCAATACAACCATACAAACAATTACTCAAGCATTCACCATACCATGAGCATGTCTAAACCTCAAGACAATATGTACCCATACCAGAACCTCTGTAGTAGATATGAACCTGTAGAATGCTGATCTGGAACTTGCTTCAGACTTCAGAAACTTGGCACCAACACTTACTCAATATTTTCATTTCCTTTCCCAATTGTACTCTCCCTTCTCTCCTTCATCCCACATATGTACGCGCCCTAGCCAACTGCAATTCGCACACTGCTTCAAAAAACTAGGGTTTTCTGAATCTCTGAAACTTCCACCGTAAAAAATTAGACTTATGGAACTTCTGATGCATCCATAAGTACCTGCAATGAATATTTCACCAAAATTGATCTCCAATATGTTCAAGAGATTCTTAGATAAGAGACTCTTGCTCTCTTATTTATACTTCTCCAAGTAGCTTCCTCTAGGGGTTATCATCTAACCAACTCTAACCAACTTCTTTATTTTGGGGCTAACCCACTTCTAACCACTTATCCACTTACAACCACTTTATCCACAAATATTAAACTCTCCACTTCTAGTTGCAACTAATTTATTTTTAATTTTCAACCACTTAACCCATGACTAACCACTTTGATTGGTCAACGTCTTCTAGGAGATTCTAGAATAATTTGACTTCTTTGACCTTCTAGGGGATTCTAGATAACCCATGAGGGTTCTCCAACTTCACATGGACATAAATCTCTAACTGTGAGGAGTTATGTGACATTCCACATGTCACTGGAAATGACATGACAAGAACTATCCATCTAGAATAGTCTCACCTACAAATTCACCAATATTCAGTACATTATTCCACAATTAAACTTGGGTTCCTTATCCACACATCTAGGATGACTCAACCACTTAACCATTTGGACTTCACAAATCGTCTTCCTGTGAGCGATTTCACCATAAGGGGACCAATTTGGAGTTCATCCATTTGGTACTTCCTATCAACCATGGCATGAAATCAATGATACAACTCCTTCCTATCAACCATGGCATGAAATCAGTGTTACAACTTCTTCCTATCAACCAACACATCACTATGACACCACTTGACATCAATTACATCAATCCTTTGAAATCAAATACATCAATGAAAACATAATCCATAAATCAATACATCAATGATACCATGACAAGACATCAACCCTTTGAAATCAATCCTTTGACATAAATGACAACATGATACAACACAACTATTTGGAGAGACATTTCTATGGATTTCATTGTGGGATTACCTAAATCAGGAAATAAGTCAGTCATCATGGCGATAGTTAATCATCTTTCCAAATATGCTCATTTTGGTGCTTTTCAACACCCATTCACCACATACACAGTGGTTCAAATTTTCATGGTGCATATTTTCAAGCTTCATGGTATGCCTCATTCTATTGTCTCTGACATAGATCTCACTTTCACTAGAAAATTTTGGCAAGAATTATTCAAGCTCCAGGGAATAAAATTGCATCTCAACACTTCCTATGACCCCCAGATTGATGTCCAAACTAAATTTGTCAAAAAGTGTTTGGAAACATATTTTCGGTGTTTTTCATTTGACGTGAAAAATTAGTGGGCTTAGTGGTTATCCCTAGCTGAATGGTGGTATATCACATCTTGCCTTACAACTACTCACATGACTCTTTTAGAAGCAGTATATGAACAAAATACACATTCTTTTCTCTCATACATGCCAAGTGTCTCGAAGTTTCAGACGATTGACCAAACTCTTACATTTTGAGAGGCTATTCTCCGTACCCTCAAAGAGAATTTGGTAATGGATTATAATCACATGAAACAAAAAGCATATCAAGGTCGCTCCGAACATCAATTTTCTAAAGGGGACTTGGTGTTTCTTCAAATGCAAACTTATAAGTAGATTTCACTTAAGGTTGAACATTGTCATAAAGTTGCTCCTAAATTTTATGGTCCTTATACTGTTCTCAAGAACGTGGGATCGGTTTCCAACCAATTAGCTTTTCCCAGTCATTCTAAGCTCCATTCTATTTTTCATGTCCCATGCTTAAAGAAGGTGATTGGAACTAAGTTCCAAACTTAAACGAGTCTCACTGAATTGGATGAAGAAGGATCCATCTGGTTGTAGCCACAAGCCATCTTGGACCAAAGTGAGCATTTTCTCCATCACCACACCATCAAGGAAGTGTTAATACAATGGAAATAGGCAACTCCAACATATTCCACTTGGGAGCCAACTACTATTCTGCAACAATTTCATCATCTCAAGCCTTGAGGACAAGGCTGTTTTTGAGGGGGATGGCATGTTAGGGACCTAACCTCCCTAACCCATCATGTAGGTAGAATAATACATTTTCCATGTAATAAATTCCAATATTAATAAGGCCTATTAATAAGGAAGAATAAGTCAAATGTCAGAAGACTTAATAGAAGCTTCCACTTCTAGAAGATATTCCTCTAGAGTTTTCTTGTGATAGATAGATTTAGTATAAATAGGATTCAAGGGCATGAGAAGTTTTGTCTTGAGAAATATTGTAATAGAGTGTTGCTCTGCTAGAGGTTCCCCCCTCAAAGAGGCAAGTGGAAATTGTTTCCTATCAATAAAGGTATTATTTTGGTGCTGTGTTTCCTTATATTTTGCTGTTCTACTGTTATTCTTTATAATATTTTTGTTTTTTCTGCTATTATAATAGATCTAGTACCAAACAAAGAGATGGATAAATTTATGTGTAGCCTCCAAGGATATCAATGGGTAGCATACAACCCTCAAACCTCTTCCAATTTCTCTGTACGATTGGGTGGAAAAAGCTATGGTTGTGCATGGTAGTGGGAAAGAAAAACCATTGTTGTGTATGGCTTCAACACTCATCAAATTTGCTAGAATACATTAGAAACTTAGCTAAATAAGTGCAACAACCATTTAATGGTAGCCAATGATCCCCGATCTCAAAGTAAATAGAGCATTGGTTCATTTGTGTCAATGTTTCATCGAAACTTGTACAAGAGATCTAGCTAAAGAAAACACAAATAAATATTAACAAGAAAGGATGAGATATTCAATATGGAAGAATGAGAAAATATATTCACACTACTCCAATGAGATGACCAATGAATGAATGATTGATACAATGAATGAGTGGAATACACTCATATATAGGAAAGAATATTCCATAATAAAAAATAGCAATCAAGTAGTTAGCTTTCCTTAGGAATGCATGCCTACATAATAGCATAATAGTGATGATCAAAATTGAAAGTCTAAAATAGAACTAGTCAGTTAAATCCCATTGAACTAGTGTGTCGAAATTATAAATTTCTCCAACACCCCATCTGAACATCACTATGGATTAAAAAATGAGTCCCAACAACTAGGAGATATTAGGTACTCATGTACAATGCAACTAATGAACAATAAATACAAATGCGGAAAGAGGGAAAACCTCGTGGGAACAAAACACTCCCTCAAAAGAAAATATATGAAAAGAAGAAAAGGAAACTGCTAGGCAACTATGTTCTTCACTCCAATATGATCCCGCAAAGTGTGAAACTTTTGCTCGCTGAAAGTCTTCGTGAAGATGTAGAAATTTTTATGGATCTGATGAAATCCTTTGGAAACCTGTCTAGACTTATACCTCTTGATCCTGTGGACCCATCTACACCTAAAAATATTCCTTTCTGGTGGAAGTGGAACCAGATTCCAAGTATGATTCTCAAGGAGTGAGTCATACTAGTTCTGCATGTATATTTTCCATAATGTATTTCCCACAACCTTACTGTAGGTATGTGGATCTGAATATTGAACCATATATCAATGCATGGGCATCGCAGGTTCAAAAGATGAAAGTACATGAGAAGGCTCCTCATGATGATATTAAATCCTCCTCGAATCCAATGGATTCCTTGTAAGGACACCTGCTACCTGAAGTGTGAACTCTACCCTCTTGGGAATCTGCTGAAGCTTTGATGCTGACTTCTTATATGGTTATACTACCTTCTTATTTACATGTACAAAATATGAGTGTATGGAATCATCTCTGATGTCTGGAAATGATGGAAGTACAAGAGTATCTGCATGTTTCATTGAAGGTTCATTCAAAGTAATCTCCTTATGTGTAAGTAGAAAAGAGGAGTCACCGTCAACAAACTTAGTGAACTTATACAACCTTGATTTGTGATCCACCTTGTTAGGACCCTATAATTATAGGGAAATAAGGGTTTCTAAATTATATATATTGGTTTGGATTGCAGGTTGAAAACAATGTTTTACCTTGCAAAGGTGGGTTCATATTCAAAAAGATCCTGAATCAAATTCGTCATGGCCACAAGGAGGAAATGTTAAAATTAATGATGGAGAAAAATGCACAGATCAAGGAGATGGAGGTTGAGCTAGAGAAGCTGGTTAAAGAAAAAGAGCAAAGTGTGCCAATGAATGTCATCCTAATACAAACAGTTCCTCTCGTAGGGGTGAATACAACAACAAAAGGCACAACAACATAACTCCCATCAGCTATTCCAGTGACAACTTTAGATGCATCCGAAAAATTGGCAAAGTCAATGGAGGACATAACCTTGCAAGGAAAGGAAATCAAAAGTCTGCAGGATGAGATAAATAACCTTCAGAAGCTGAAAGCCACGTTTCAGATTAGCTACAATACAAAGATGCACAAAGCACAAAGGCTAAAGCAAGAATTGCAGAAGCTATAGAAGGAGATGGTCATGGCCAAGACACTATCAGAAGCCAAATAAAATATCTGGATAGACATATGCAATTCCATGGAAGATATTTTTCCACTAATACAGATTGTGTTCAAGTAGCATGAATTGGTTCAGAGAGCCAGAAAAGCCATTGACAAAATAAGGGAAGAATTGGGAGAAAATCCTATAGAGGCCACTGATATCATCAGGTTCTTAAATTCTAATACCAAAGAAGAACTGGAGGCTTTAGAAATTGAGGATAGAATAGAGACCATCCTTGAGGTCAAGAAGGTTTTGACCAAGAAAGGGTTGATGCTACAATTAGAAGATAAAGCTCAGAACATGGATATTAGAGTGCATATATTCTTTAGCAAGGTCGACTCACTACACAAGAAAGGGCTTCCAGGTTTATTAGTGATCAATGACAAGATGATTACTCTCTCAGACTACAAGCAGAATATCCTAGCAGTGGAAAAAGACGGTTCTAAGTTTGCAGGCATACAAGGAAGAAAAACTGGTAAGGCTTTCTTGGAAACTCTACAGTTGGACCTGAGCATCCAACATGAGATAAAGTATATCTTCATCACCAAGCCAAACTTTTCTAGGTACACATAGATGGATGAAACTTACATAAGATTACTCAAGGTCTCCATCCCCAGTCAAATGATATGGGAAGAACTTTGTGCCTTGATCGAGTAAAGATGATGTGGACATTCGAGTCAGCATAAGGAAGGTAGTCAAAGTCGAGTAGATGAATCACCAACTAATTTCCTAGAAATTGACATTCAGGATTTGGACAGATCACCATAGTCCTATTATTTTGTAATATGTAATCTAGTTAGTTATATTTTTCCTCGACCGAATCCTAGTCATTAATGACAAGATCAGATGTAATTTTTGTATAAATACTTCTCACTTAGAAGTATAGAGGGTTGATTATTGTGCCCATGAAGCTATCATTTGTAATCTGTTTGAAGAGATCGACCAGTAATAAAAAGATAGATTCACAGGATTCTTGTGTTTGGATGTTGGCGATGTTATCTTTCTTTGTTAATGTTTATCTTACTCTATAATTCATTTTTTTATATCTTTAATCGTTTAAATGAAGTTAATGAACATAATTTGTTTCAGACACTCTGTTTCTAGTCTTTAGTGATTTGCATGTTATTCTTCTGAAATTAATCAAAGAAATTCTTAATTGCTTCTTTTCTTTATTGAATATCTCACATGTTCTATCTTTACACCACATTTAACTTTAAAAGATCCAACATTCTCACTATCTCACCCTGTGAGGAAATATTATAAAACCTGTATCAGATCTTAATATTTAATACAGATCCCATAGCCCAATGGATGTTTAAATGTAATACTTCAACCAAATCTTATAAAAAAAAACAACACACTCATATTATTTTAGCTAGCCTAATATCTAAAACTCAAACATATCTAAATCCTACAGAGAGATCCCTCTCTGAAACAGGTAGGGCTAGATCCCAGTTTCAAAGTGGTTTTGTAAGTTACCTATGTCAAATATCTTCTTCCACTAACAACCTCTGGGAATTTACAGAGTGCTAACACACCTCACCAATTGAAATAATGGAATTGTCACGCATGTCAAGTACAAAAATTGAATCTAATGTAAATTCAACCTTTTTACCTTTTTGAGTGATCTGATAAACTGAGAGCAAATTCATAGAAATATTTGGAACATGTAAAAAATTCTCAAAACTGCCATTATGGAGTTCCACTCTTCCCTCTCCTGATACTGCCACTAGAGTATCATCCCCCATGAGAATATGGGGTCTTGAGCATGAACTTAAATAAGTAAAAACTTCCTCTTTCGCTGCCATATGATGCAATGCACCAAAATATATAATCCATGAATTAGATGAGGAATTAATTGCAACAGTTCTATTGAAGTACCTATGTCATAATATCGATTTGCTTCTTTGTGCATATGGATTCTTCATGATTTGTTTTATTGTAGTAATTGCACTACTTTCCCTCCTTCTTCTTCTTGGAATATGAAGGGTCTTTGGAACCTGAAGAATCATTGAAGGGTTTGGAATATCCCTCCTTCTCTTTTTGTTTCTCCTTTCTATTCTATTTGGATGATACTTTTCCATCATGTATGGTGAGTGCATGTGGTTTGGGATCTTTGATTAGGCCCATTTGAATGAGTTTTTTCTACTCATGTGTGAGAGAATCAATGAACGACTCCATGGTAGGCATCTTCCACTTTGTTCCTAAGAGATATTTGCTAGAATGGAAAGTGGATACATAGACAACATATTATGGTCCTAACTTAGCCAATATTGTTAGAATATGTTGGTCTACTTGTGTAGAGTTATAAATACCACAAGATTCCAAGCTCAATATCAATATTTAAACTTGGTAAATAAATCCTGTATATTATGAAATTTTTTAGGATCCAGGGTATTCAACTCTACCTCAAGCATACGACCTCTCATCTCATCCTGCTTTCCAAACAGACTTTCCAAGGTGGTACATATTGCATTTGGAGTCTTACATGTGACAACATGAAAACATAGATCAACTGAAATCAATTCAAAAACAAGTCATGTGGCTTCATCCTTTCTGTTATCCCATTTGGTCTTCTCAATTACTAATGTAGGTTTTGTTTCTATCCCCATCGTCAAATTGTACAATCCTTTCCTTATGAGTTGGAATTAAGTCCCAGGATTCCAATCAAAGGAATTGAATGGTGTGAGTATTACCATCAAGTTTGACTGTATAATTGGTGTCATATCCATCTCTCCCACTATCACTGAGAAACCCTAATAATTTACCCTTAGTCTACAAGTGAAAAAGTTGAAAAATCACCATAAAAAGGCACTTTTGAGGGGTTGTCGCACCTGTCCTTCATACAGAGAGTGACATGCTCCTAGTTTTTGCACTCTGCAATGTAATAGGGTGTGACAGGTCCAAGGAAGAAAGAACCATAAGGCCAAGGTGTGATTGTCGCACCTTTCGACAAGGATAATGTGAGACAAGTACAACTTGTCACACTTTTTGTTGGCAATATGGCAATACAAGTTGTCATTGATGGCATTGGAATTGGCAATATTGACTCTACTGCATAATCATGAATGTTATAGGGATACTAACACTGCATATAGTTCATACATGTTGATATTATGGTGACTATGATGACATTGACAGATGTGAAGAACATGATGGCATATCTATGTCGACAGAGTCATTGATAAGGTAGTATGATGACAAAGTAGATGGCATTGACATTGACAGATAAGCAATGTGCATTGGGCATGTAAAATTACATAAGTAGTGATGTATGTTGACCTGCTAATTGTGATGGTTTTGAGGCACTATGTTATTACAAACTCTGTGATGTGTCTGGAAGATAGGGGTTGTCTTTGTGAGAATGTTCATACTGACTACCCTATTATTAACCTTACAACATAGGTGTTTGCCAATAGACCTTTGTTTGATAATGCTTGAAAAAGAAATTTGTTTGTTTGAAAATACTTTGGATGACAGATTCATCATTAATCAAATTACTAAGATAGAATTGGAGTACTTTATCAAGTTTTCCCCATAATACTTCAAATATATTTCAGAATCTTTAAGTACAGGGAGCCCCACATGCCTTGTAAAGGTTCTTGGTATTTATCAGGTTACTACAAAGAATGAAAAAGGTGGAAAGGAGGTTAGTATGGATCTCATGGAAATGTAGAATCTTTTGGAAGAAATATAACACGACTATATGACCTAAAAATCTCTGGTCGGTCACATTACAATGCAGATTCATCAGGAAGTAACAAATTTCATTTAGATTAGAATCTTCTAGAAGCCATGCCAACCTCCCCAATATATGAGCCACAAGATCAACAAAATTGTTGTTGCAAATGATAAGGTGGTAAATCAGTTCATGATGAGTCAACATGATGGAGATACATCTCAAATCGGTCTGCATGAAAGCTATAGTGTTGAAATACCCAGAAGCATAGACTTCGTGACTAACAATGAGAAAAGATTTAGAGATGGAACACCCAATAGAAGAGAGTATGAAATCAGCCATAAAAATTATAGATATGAGAAACCAAGACAAAAAAAATCTATATGCAGCAACGAGATTAGACAAATTGGTGTTGAAAATGCTAAGGGTGTAAAACAATACACGATGAATGAACGACATGTAATGAGTGCAAGCTTTTAGACAGAAAGTCTGCATTCACGTGAAGTGTGAAAGTTGTTCATCAGGCTGAGATGATTGTGATTGTATTTAGTGATTGGTATCAATTTACGGCTGGCTCATGGAGATGATTCTATTGTGTATCAAACATATACTTATCCTCTCCATGTTGTAACATTAAACTCCAGCTAATTTCGTGGGCCCATGGTGGTTTTGAATTCCACCTTGCTTATCTTCTTATCTGATGGTATTGGTATTAGTTTACGAATGGCTCATGGATATGATGTTATTGTGGCTTAGACACATACTTATCCTCTTCATGTTGAATTCCAGTTACACCAATAAAATCCATCTAATTTCGTGGGTCTGAAGTAGTTATGAAGTGTGATATCTTTGTTGAGTGGTTAAACTTGCGATTGGAAATTAATCCCACATTCATATTGCGAAAAGTTTCATATTGGTTTATAACCATATCCCTCACTAGGCTTATTCGACGCACAGTGTAGAGGTAAGGTGTGGGATCTAGGTGCTTGTACTTCACTCGAAGATCACCAACCTAGAGCCCAAGACGACCTGTCAATCCCCCTACCTTTTGGTCAAAGTGACTAAGACTGTTGAATTAATATTTTTTATATAACTGTGTGGAGCGTTGGTCATATGAGTGACCATGGGCTTAGGAGAGTTTGTTCTGTCAGTTGGAAGTGAATCTGCCAATTTTGTCAGAGTATTTGGCATAACACAAAGTCTAGAGGGTCACCAAAGTTTGCTACCAAGTATATAAACATTCGGAGGTTGAGACCGCTCTTCCTATCAAAGTTTTGGCATACTGCCAATTGTGGATGTTTGCCAAAAACAAGTTAAAACCCTGCATAACACCACAGTTTTCACAATCACTATTTTGGTAAAATGATAAAGAGCATGGAGAACATGGATCACATGAAGAATATAACAAAGTCTATAAAAAAACCTCACCATAACTGCTGAATGGTCTACACGTTGTCAGATGATCACAAAAATTTAGTAAAACCCTGTAGAAATACAAAAGACAATGAGTAAAATAAAGCCACATTTTTCGATGGATGCTTTGGGTTGATGGATAACAATTCATGAAAAATAGTATATCAATAACAATTGTTGATCAAAGTATGTGAATATTAGTCAAAATAAGAATTTTATTATGAATTAAAGAAGACATCAAAAGCTAAGATAAAAATTGAAGAGATGTGTTGTTTAAAAAACATGACTGTGTTATTTAAAATGATGATTATGTAATAGACAAAGAGGTGTGATGATTCATGCAAGGGTGTGAATTCCCATGAAGAGTTATGATGAATGCATATATAAGAGGGTAGATAATTGAAGTAGAAAATGAACTACATAAGATACATTGAAGATCAGAAGACAAAAGCATAGAGAGGAGCAGTAAAGACATGATACACAATTTTTCCATATTTAGAAATTAAGGGTGGTTGGGAGGTGCAAGGGAAGTTTGGAGCCTACCAGGGAGGAGGTTCTTCCTTTTAAGTTGTAGCTAACTAAACAGAGGGCTTAACCCTCCTACCGGTTGGAGCTGGTGAACAAGGGTGTGGGTGCATCTTGATCAGTGGGTGCTAATCTAAGAGGAAGAACATCTTCATTCTATGTAACTTGTAAAACATAATTTTGCAGTTAATAGAAAAGTGTTTTTGGTTTTCCCAATTGGGTTCCACGATAAAATGTTGAGTTAAAATTTTGATTGCATTAACAAAACAAAATTTGATAAAATTATTGTTTCACTGATTCACCCCCCCTCTCAGTGACATGATATGGTCCTTCAGTTGGTATCAGAGCGAGTCTCTTCACTAAATGTTTAAATCACTTGAAGACAAATATACATCAAAATGGATCAATAGTTGAAGATGTCATTAAAAGTCGCCCTATTTGATGGTGAAGACTATGTTTTCTGGAGTGTTAGAATGAAAATCTATCTAATGTCCATTGGACTGGAAGTATGGACATTAGTTTAAAAATGATACGATGTTCTAAAAGTCACTCCCACAGAAGCATAAGACAAGAAGAAATTTTGGGAACATGCAAAGGCTTTAAACACACTACAAGATAAACTGAGAAAGAAGATCCTTGCTAAAGTAATAAACTGCAAAAATGCAAAATAGCTCTGGGATAAATTGGAAACTATTTATGCAGGATATTCCAAGGTAAAGAGGGCCAAACTTCAGACTCTCAAAGTACAATATGAATGTCTAAAAATGAAGGATGAAGAAAATATCTCAGAATACTTCGAAAGAGTTGATAATATTATTAATGCAATCAGAGGTTTGGGAGTAGAGTGTCAGACAATGAGTTAGTTGAAAATATACTAAGAAAACTACCTATGTTGTATAATCCTAAAGTGTCCACTCTTTAAGATTGAGAGAATCTAGACCAACTCACCATGGATGAATTGTATGGAATCCTCATAGCCTATGAGTTAATATTAGGTCATGAGAGCCTCCCAGAAGGAGGTGTAGCATTCAAGGTGCTCAATAAAACAAAAAATCAGAAGAAAAAACCTCAACCCAACCATCATGAAGAATTTGATGTAGAAGAAGCCAATTTTATTAAAAAACTTTAGAAAGGATCAGGGAGGTACAAAGGCAAGCTGCCTTTCAAATGTTTTAATTGTGGAAAGGTTGGCCACTTTGCAGCCAAATGTCCCTATCCCAAGGAGGACCCTGAAGATGAAGAAGACACAAATAAATAATACAAGAAGAAGGGAAAACCAAACTACAAGAAAAAGTATTACAAAGGGAAAAATAATTTTTACCCTAAAGAAAAACAACAGTTCATTAGATTCTAGTGACAATGATGATGACGAAGTCCTTTTTATAGATATTGAAGAAACTGATGAGATAGAAGAAATTGAGCACGAGGAAGAGTCATAAGATGAAGAGATGTTAATATGGAAGAACTTCTCAGTGCCTTGGATGAATTAAGAAGATACAAAAAAAAATATAGACAACTGGAAAGTTTTATAGTTGAAAAAAAGTAAAAACATGAACATAAAGAAAAAGAGATGGAGAAACTCATGAGCAACCTGAAAAACCAAATCCTAGAAGAAAATAGGATGGAAGAAAGTCTGGAAAAGTCTCTTAAAGAGAAACAAATAACCTATGAAATAATGGAGGAATAATTAGTTCACCTAATAAAAGAACTTGATGCAAAAATTATTCAAACAAGATATGAAAATAGCTCTAAAATATTAGATAAGATTATTACCACACAAATCTATTCAAGTAACAAAAATGGAGTAGGTTATTCTCAAGAAGAAAACCAAGTTAACTCAAAATCTTATGCAGCTGCTCTCCTCAGTACATTCAAGAAGAAAGATGAAGAAAATACAAGTAATGATCAGAACTCCAGAGGATTACTTCCACCCATCAAGAACGAATATAAGACAACACCAAAGAAGGTTTATCAAAACAAGTATCCTCACATTTTCTTTGGTTATTGCTTTGCATGCTCTAATTTCAGACAAAAAGATATGAATTGTAGAGCATATGGAAGGAAAAACTTGAGGGTTAAGAACTATAAACTTAAAGATAACCAAACAATAGATCAAGTTAAAAGCATAAATTATAACTCTTTTGCACCTCTACAAGAAGGGAACCTAGAATGCTTCAGATGTCATAATTATGGACATAAAGCAAGTAATTACAGATTAATGGAAGTCTAAAAAAAACCAAAGTTCATTAGAGAGAAAAATAATCTTTGGAAAGAAAAAACATGAAAAGAGGTATGTCTTATTTCCTTGAAAGCCCAAGATAAAGAAGATCTCTGGTATGTTGACAGTGGGTGCTCAAAACATATGATAGGAAACAAGGACACGTTTTTGAACTTAAAGAAACAAAAGGGTAAAGTACAATGCTTTAGGTAACAATGCTTTTGGTGACAATTCTTTAGGTAACATACTTGGGAAAGGAACTGTGAGTTTGGGAAAAGACAAAGCCAAGGATGTGTTTCTTGTTGAAAAACTAAAAACTAGCCTATTAAGTGTCATCCAAACCTGTGATCAGGGTCGCATTTGCATATTTGATTCCCAGAAATGTGAGATTAGGAGAGGAATCAAGAAAATTGGTTGGTAGTGCTCCTATAACTCTTGAGAATGTATATATACTAAATACAAAATTGAATGAGGAGCGTCATATACATTTAGTAGATGAAAGTTTGCTATGGCATAGAAGGTTGGGGCACATTAACTTTGACAATTTAGTGAAATTCAACAATCTTGGGGCAGTAAGAAACTTGCCAAAGATCACAAAGCCCTCAAATCCTATGTGTAGACACTGTCAACTAGGGAAGAAAACTAGAATAAGGTTCAAAACAAAAGAATACTTAACCTCAAAATCTATAGAGCTTGTTCACACCAACCTCTGTGGACCTACAAGGACCAAGAGTTTGCAAGGAGAGTCCTACTTTATGCTGTTCATTGATGATTTTACTAGAATGGTTTGGGTATGTTTTCTCAAGGAAAAATAAGAAGCACTTAACAAATTCAAATCTTTTAAGACCCTTGTTGAAAATGAAAAAGAGACAAAAATCAAATGTCTTAGATTAGACAATGGTGGTGAGTTCACCTCAAAAGAGTTTGATCTCTTTTGTTAAACTCATGGAATAAAAAGACAATTCTCTGTTGCCAAAACAACTCAACAAAATGGGATTGATGATAGAAGGAATAGAACAGTCCATGAGGCTGCAATGACTACGATCAATGAAGAAAAATTATCGGATGGATATTGGAGGGAAGCTGTAAGAACAACAATATATGTATTAAACAGAGTTCAACTCATGATTAATAGTAATAAGACTTCTTATGAACTATGGTTTGGGAGAGATCCTTCAGTAAAATACTTCAAGGTATTTGGAAGTAAGTGTTACATCAAAAGGCTTGATGAGAGTCTCGAAAAATTTGATGCTAGATATGATGAAGGTATCTTTCTTGGATATGATTCTACCAAGAAAGCATACATATGCTACAATCTTAGATTAAACAATATTGTTGAGAGTGCATATGTCAAGGTGGATGATTTAAAAACAATAAGGATCAAACATCAAGAGACTATACTTGACAATGAAGATGAAGATGATGATGAGTCAGGTGGTACACAAGCAGAAGAAGTAGAAGAGAATGTTGGCACATGGGTAGACCTAAGTTTCATCTCCAAGAGCACACCAACTAGCCCTAGCTACTGGCCCTTTCGGCAGCACCTGCGAAGCAGATGCAGTCTCACCCGAAGCATCTATGAGGGGGTTGTAGGACATATATGTATACAACTAGGGGAATATCAAGTGGTTCTTATTACAACAACAACATAACATGCATTTACCATTCAATTAGCTAGATCTATCCTTCACAGCTATAGATCTGATCTAATACAATGATGCAGATAACAATATAACAACAACAGAGCTCAAAGCATCAATCAAACACACAACAACAGATGTACGTGGTTCACCCTCTCTCTAGGGCTACGTCCACAGAACTGTGCTTATGATATATTAAGATAAAGCTTACAGTTTTGATCTGCACTCTTGGCTAGCAGATCCTCTCTCTCCATCTCTATTTCTCTCTCCCTTCCTGTGCACCCAACTGTAGGACTCGATCTTCGCACCTAGCTGAAGATCTTACAATACCAAAAGGCTCTCTCTCTCAACACTTCTCTCACCCTTAATACAATATTCTCCCAATGAAAAATAATCAACAACAAGGCTCAACCATAGTACCGACCTAACCTAGGTCCTCTCGACCTCTATTTATACATTACAATCCCTCACCGATAGCCTTAGGTCGAAACCTAGTTGTCAAAACCCTAATTACCAAAACCCTAGGTGTCTACAACCCTAGGTCAACTTGACCCAACCTTTCCGGGCTTCTCCAACCTATCTTTCCTTCTCCATATCGTGGTGCTCCAAGGCATCTAATGCTGGATTTTTCCACTTTCTGAGTCATCCTCCTTGCTGATCTGTCATCCTCGATCTCGTCATTCAATGACTTTCTTTCCCACACTTTGCTCCATCTTCTTTATTCTTTTTCTCACTTCGACCCAGTGACAACCACTGCATCTCCCGTGAAGCTCTTTTACCTTTTCTTCCTCGTTCTTCGCTTCCTTCCATAACCTAGGGCCAACAGCCCCCCAACACTCACTTGTGACTCATCCCGAGGCACTTGAGATCTGATCCTCTTATTTTTATTCGACTCTCGAAGACGCAGTGCAACCCTTCTTTCTGCTTTATGCCTCTTTTGCATCCTTGTGCAGACTGTCTTTTCTGTGTCTGGTACCCAGTTTCAACTACACCTAGAACCTAGACCCTTGTCTTATTGATTCTACTGAGAGTTGCGAGGAAACTGGTTTTCATAGTACAACTTCAACTGACTCCCATTCACCAAGCCTTCCTTCTAGTCTCCTTTCAATGTCTTCAGCTGCGCAACTCCTCCTTCTGTAACATAGACAATCTCATATGGTCTGAGCCAATGCATTCTGAACTTCCCAGGGTGTTTTATAAACTTATTGTCATATAGCAGGACTAAATCACCTTGCCTGAATATCTTCTTCTTGATGTGTCTATCATGATAGGCCTTTTCTCGTTCCTTCTGAATTTGCTGATGGAAGCTTGCAATGATTCTGTCTTCTTCTAGTTCGGCCAACTGTGATAGCCTCTCATGAATAGCGTCGGTATCATCCATGTCTGTAAATGCAACAATTCTTAAGCTTGGTACCAAGTACTCCATTGGGACAACAACTTCAAGAATATAAACCAACTTCAAAGGGGTATGCATTGTTAATTTCTTGCAAGTGGTTCTATAAGCCCAGAGTACTGCTGGTACTCTTAAATCCCAGTCATCCCTGTTCACACTGCAAATCTTTGTCAATGCTGTCTGCAAGATCTTGTTGAATGCTTCAACCATTCCATTTTCTTGTGGATGATAAGGTGTACTCTTCTGATGGTGGATTGCAAATTCTTCAGTCAGGGCTTCAACTGTCTTATTGATGAAGTGTGTACCTTGATCACTCATAAGGACCTTAGGGCATCCAAACCTGGTTATTATGTCATCAAATATAAAATGCACAGCTGTAGCTGCACTACAGTCCTTGACTTCTCTTGCTTCGGCCCATCTAGTCAGGTATTCCGTCGTGGTGATAATATACCTTGCTCCTGTGCTCTTTCCTGGTGGGTTTATAGGTCCCACGAAGTCAATGGCCCATTTTTCAAATGCTTGTAAGGTCATCTGTGGTGCTAATGGCATATCATCTCTTCGGGATGGTTTTCCAAATCACTGACATACATCACATGCTCTGGCATATTCTTTAGCATCTCTGTGTAACGCAGGCCACCAAAGGCCATCTCGCAGAACCTTCTGCGTAGTTTCTTTTCCTGCATAATGTCCTCCTACAATGCCTTCATGAGATTATTTGAGGATCATAGGGCATTCTGCCTCCATAACACATCTTCTTAGGATCTCATCAGGTCCCATTTTATATAGCTAACCAGCTATCAGTGAAAAATCTATAGCGCGCACCACTAGCTGTTTCTTCTACGAAATTGTGTATTTGGCTGGAGCTATTCTTGTTGACAGGAACTGGATTATGTCTGCGAAGTGTTCATCAATATTTCTAATGTTGAGCAGCCGTGCATCTGGTAGTGTGTCCTCTAGACTGGTAGGTTCTTTGCCATGATCCAACCTCGACAGGTGGTTTGGGCCCTTATTCATTCTTCCTGGATTAACTATGATCTCAAAATCATATTCTTGAAACAGGAGAAGCCATCTGCATATTCTCCCCCCCAACACTGGCTTGTTGACTAGGTATTTCAACATGGAGTGATCAGTAAACATTTTAAATTTTCCTCCCAACAAGTGGTGGTGGAATTTATGCAATGCATACACCATGGCTAGTCCCTCTCTCTCTGTAGTAGTGTAATTGATTTCAGATGTGGAGAGATTTATGCTGGCAAATGATAATGGATGATCAATGTCCCCTTCTCTAGGTTGTGCCAGTACTGCTCCTAATGCAATAGAAGATGCATCAACATGCACATGAAATTCCTTGCTCCAATATGGAAAGACTAGAATGGGCACATTCACCATCTTTTGTTTCAGTGTGTCGAAGCTCTGCTGGCATTCATCTGTCCAACCAAACTGACAATATTTCTTTAATAACCTCTCCATTGGCACAATAATCTGAGCATATCCTTTGATAAATTTCCTGTAATAGCCAGTATGTCCTAGCACAATGCGCAATTGTTTGACTGATGTAGGTGGTGGTAAATCAACTATAATTGCAATTTTGGATGGATCCACCAACAATCCTTGCTTGCATACAATATGACCTAATAATACTTCAAATGGTGAGAAGAAGATGCACTTCTTCAAATTCAAAGAAATTTGACACTGCTTTCATTTATCCAACATTATCCTTAGACATTCAATATGATTTTTCAACAAACTAAAAACAATCCAGTCATCAACGTATGCTTCTAAAAACTTATGCAAAAATTCTTTGAATGCTTCAACTGCCACCCTGGAAAATATGGCTGGGGCATTCTTCAGTCCAAATGGCATTACTATATATTGGTAGGATACCCACTCTATGGAAAACGTGGTATTATGACGGTCCTCCTTGGTGATGTGGATCTGATGGTATCCTGAAAACCCATCTGTAAAAGAATATACTTCTTGGCATCCCATGTTATCCAACACTTCGTCTGTGAAAGGTGTAGGAAAGGATCATGTAGACAAGGATCATTCAACTTCCTGAGATCTACGCAAATATTGATCTCACCCGTCTTCTTATCTTTCACTACCATGGGGCTAATCCACTCCGACTCTTCGACAGGTTCAATAATCCTTGCTTCCAGCATTCTGTCGAGCTCAATCTTCACTTTTTCCTTATATTTTGGGTTCAATCTGTAGGGTCTTTGCTTGAATGGCTTCACATATGGTTTCAAAGGTATTCTCATTTCTCCCATAGGTCCTTTTATTCCCTTCATATCAGTGAACTTGGTCGAGAACAAGTCCTGATACTCATGCAATAATTCCATGATTTTGTCAATGGTAGCAACGCCCTAGTAATCTCTGACATTGGCAAGCTTTGGTGTTTCCTCTGTCCTGATATTGACTTTCTTTATCTTTATCGGTTGTCCAATGAATGGTAGTTCAAATACTGGTCCTTCCACATCTCTTTGACCTTTTGTTTCCACGATACTCACCTTCCTTGGGTCATCATCTTCGTTGGCATTAATGTTGTAGCAGGTTTGCAGTTTCTGGAGGGGCACAGTCCATTCATCCTCTTCTTGCTCCAAAGAGAGGCCAGATGCATCCTCAAATACATTCTATCTCACCATCTCTAGTGCTTGATCTACAGAAGGAAATTCACTGTCAAACAAAAAGGTGGTTATAAAATTCTGGATCATACCTTCCCATTTTAAAGTGACAAGGTGGAGCTCTGCTTGAAGGTACCAGTTAATCGGGGTGGTATCCAGCGTATTTATGAATATGTGGACCCATTTTTCTCTAGGAATGTCACTCCAGGCCTCTTCGCAGCTTCGTACATGGTCCTTTGGGCAACATCGAACTATGTACCGTGCTTCACAGCTTCCTACTTGTGCTGAAAATCGCGCTGTCATCAAAGTTCAACATTGTGTCCAGTTTGTAATATTGATTTTGTGTGTCCCCCACCATCTTGTTGGTGTGGCTTTCATGGCCTCATCCATTGCCAATAACCTCTGTTGTGTTGGTACACTTGTCTCAAATTCTGATAAGAATTTTTCTAAGGAGTTCAACCCATCAAATGTGGGTAGATTACTCACTATTGTGCCAATCCAACAAACTTTTCTGGTTAGCCTAGCACATCTCCTTGTAGATACTTCGTACATATGGTTCTGCCAGTTCTCCAATGCTTCTTCTGAGTCAGATTAACATGTGATGTCACTTTTCCATCTCATATTTCCGTCAGCTGTAGGGTTGATATAATCCTTCTATCTGGCTGTTAATTTGTAGATGTTTTCCAGTTCGAATGTCTGGTCCTCTTCTCTGACAGGTTTTGTGTATTGTGGACCTTCATCTGGATCTAAAGGTGCAAGGACCCTAAGTAAAACTTTCTCAAATGTCATGCGTCATTTCTTTAAATCAACAACAGTGGAATTGTCAAAGGCCCAATCGATTCCTAACAATGTAGGGTAAGGGAAACTATCATCAACAATTTCAATTACCTCAAAATCTGAAAAGGTTCTTACTCCATCGATGTCCACTGGGACATGCTCTAATCGTCCAAATGGGCTGACAACTTGCTGATTAGCCATGCAAATCCTAATAGGGGAATATATCAGCTTGGGTTTTCCCATCAGTGCACAAGTCTGCTTCGTCATGACATTGATTTCTGACCCTAAGTCGAGGACCACATAGTCTATCTCATAGTCTCCTATCTGAGCATTCAAGTGTAATGATTTATTTTTCCTTCTCCTTTTTCCAAATTGGTGCACTGCTCTATTCAGTAAGGGGTCTATTTTTCCTATTTCATACTGCTTGATTGAATCTTGTAATTCTTGTACAACGCCTTTATATTGAATCAAATTAACACAAGTGTGCACGAATTCCATGAGTTTGCTTACCTCTTTCCCTTCTGTTGGTGATGCAGACGGATGAAACGCCTGAGGCATGCCGTATTCTTTGATTTTTGGTTGTCTCTTTGATGAAGATCCTTGATTTCCTTTGAAATCTGTTCTTGCCTCCTCGAATATCTATCTTTCTTTCTTAACATCGAATGTTGGGGTCTTTTCTGTAGCTTTCCTGACTCCATGGTCGTTTTCAGTCTTTCCTTGGGATGCTCTGTCTTCACCTGTAGCAGTGCCTCCTCGAGTAATAACAATGAATCTAGGGTCTACTTTGTGAGGTTCAACATATATTAGTTGTACTTGTGGGTTCTGCTGGGGTCCTCATCTTTCCTGAAGTTTAGCCAGCAGCACAGGGCATTCTTCTATGACATGCTTGAAGGAGTTACAGTAACTATAGGTTGTGTAGGGATTCTGACAATCCCTTGCTAAATGTCCTAGTTGCGCACAGTTGTAACAAATTATTTTTCCTCAGCCTCGACCCATACCTCCTCCTCGTCCTCTGTAGCCATCGCGAGGAGTGAAGTTTCCTCTCCCCAGAGAGTTGTACTACAGAGTGTTTCCCTCTTGTTGTACTTCACCTTGAATCTTGTATATATCTCTTGACATTTCATGCATGAGATCATAAGCTCTACAATCCTGATCATCTTTGCCCACTGATTTACAAAATGTACAATACAAGTTTGTGGGTGTCTGGACATACTTCTGCATGTAGTAGCACTCGCTTGGGCGATGCCTATTTCTGCATACATCACACCAGGGTAGGTTAACTTTATTTAAGGGTCTTGGTGCCCTTGATGCCAAGTACTCATGAAATAAGGGACAATGTTCCTTATTATGGCCTTCAGATCTGCATCTTACACACCAGATATCTTCCCTTTTGTCTTTTCCCTTATCTTTCTTCATATCCTCGACCTGTAAAGACAAACTAGTTAGCTGGCTCATGATCTGGCTAATGCCTGAGCTAGATTCTCCCATCAGTGCTGATTCAAGCTTCATGGAGAACTCCAAAGCTTATACCTGAGATGCAATCTTTTTTTGCATCAAAGAGATTCTTATGTGTGGTAACAATGCAACGATGAACCACTCTTTGTTCTGTTCGTCGGGGATCTAGAAAGTTAATTGGCCTGTTAGGGTCTTGAATCTCTGGTCGAACTCCCAAACAGGTTATGCTACCTTTTGTTTAATATCTTTTAGTTCCATAATACATTGTGACTCCGACTTAGGTTTCTTAAACTCTGCAATTAGCGCATTCTTGATCTCATTCAGGGGCTTCGGCTGTGCCAGTCCTTTGACAAGTTTCATGTACCAACTCGATGCGCGGTCCCTTAGCGTAGTGCTAAACTAGGTTCTCTTGATGGATTCATCGATGATACTTTTAATATTCCATATGGCCTCACACAGAAACCAATGCTAATATGGATCTTCAAATTCATCTCCTCTAAAGATAGGGAGTCTCATTTCATCTGCCATAAAGCTGACTAGGTTTCTTGTCTGAGTAGATGCTGGGCTACTGGTAACAGTACTCTGAAGACTCTAGTGGTTCTGACTATTCTGACCACTAATTATTGTTGGGACAACAAGAGGATTAACGTTACTTACTTTAGTAGTTTGTGTAGTTCATGAGGTTTTTGGCTCACTTTGGCGCAGTTCTTCAGCTTCCCCTTCTTCTTTTCTGGTGGGCTCTAGATGCTCTTCGTCAGTTAGATCTACCTCTTCTCCACTATAGAAAACTTCTTCTCCGTAGTTTTTCTTAAACAAATTCTCAAGGTGAAGTCCTCAGAATACTTTCCCACTATGCGTATGTCCTACTTTTGTGTCACTGTCGCTGTCTGATATCTTGAACATTAGCCTTTTTAGGTCCGATCAATCTACTGTATCTTCAAGATGTGGTTTTCATGCAAGAGCATCTTGATTCTTAGCTTTAGGAAGTGCAAAATTTTTCCTCTGGGTCCCTTGAAAAAGTATCTCTCTGCTTGACTATGCGATTCTGTTCTGTCAACAACAAACTCAGTGATATATCCTCCGATGGTACTATCAAACCAATGATCTACTGCTCTGGATACAACATTGTCTAATCTCTTGACCTTCTGGATCAATGCTGGTGTCCAAACCATAGGGGGTCTAGATCTAATTTCAAACTATGTGTCAGCTAACCTAGCCAACCACTCATGTAGCTCCTGATGGATTCCTCCAAATAAGATCTCGTGAATGTCGATGAAGATGCATTTTTGTAGCCAATCTTCAGTGGTTATTTTAGGGATCTTGTTTTGGGCTTTAGAAAAGTCCTTCTCTTGACCCTCTACCTACTTCTGAATCTCTGCCTTCGAAGGGAACCACCTTGACATTCCCTTAAAAAGATTCAAGGTCCTGACAATGGAACCATTTGTTGGCACATGGGAAGACCCAAGGTTCATCTCCAAGAGCGCACCAACAAACCATAGCTACTGGCCCTTTCGACAACACCTGCGAAGCAGATGCAGTATCACCCAAAGTAGTTATGAGGGGGTTGCAGGACAAAGATGTCTACAACCAGGGGAATATCAAGTGGTTCTTATTACAACAACAACATAACATGCATTTAATATAGATATATCCTTCACATATATAGATATTATCTAATACAATGATGCAGATAACAATATAACAACAACAGAGCTCAAAGCATCAATCACACACAGAATAACAAATGTACGTGGTTCACCCTCTCTATAGGGCTACGTCCACAAAACTGTGCTTATGATATATTAAGATAAAGTTTACAGTTCTGATCTGTGCTCTTGGCCAACATATCCTCTCTCTCCATCTCTCTTTCTCTCTCCCTTCCTGTACACCCAGCTGGAGAACTCGATCTTCACACCTAGCTGAAGATCTTACAGTACCAGAAGGCTCTCTCTCTTAACACTTCTCTCACCCTTAATACAATATTCTCCCAATGAACAATAATCGACAACAAGACTCAACCATAGTACCGACCTGACCTAGGTCCTCTTGACCTCTATTTATACATTACAATCCCTCACAGATAGCCTTAGGTCGAAACCTAGGTGCCAAAACCCTAATTACCAAAACCCTAGGTGTCTACAACCCTAGGTCAACTTGACCCAACCTTTCCGGGCTTCGCCAACCTGTCTTTCTTTCTCCATCTTGCGGTGCTCCAAGGCATCTAATGCTGGATTTTTCCACTTCTTGAGTCATCCTTGGTCCATCCTCCTTGCTGATCTGTCATCCTTGATCTCCTCATTCAACGACTTGCTTTTTTGCACTTCGCTCCATCTTCTTTGTTCTTTTTCTCACTTTGACCCAGTGACAACCACTATGTCTCCCGCGAAGCTCGCTTTTTACCTTTTCTTCCTTGTTCTTTGCTTCCTTCCATAACCCAGGGCCAATAGAGAATAAAGAAGAAAAGGAAGAGGATGATTTGGATACTAGTGAAGACATGGAAGTATATGTTGATGATATTATATTTGGGAGTGATGATGAAAAAATGAGTAAGGACTTTTCTAGGAGGATGCAACAAGAATTTGAAATGTCCTTTCTTGGTGAACTGAATTTCTTTCTAGGATTACAAATAGTACAATCCAAAAGAGGATTATTTATCCATCAGTCCGAGTATGTTAAAGATATGCTTAAGAAATTCCAGTTAGAGGATTTCAAACCTATTTGTACACCTATGACAATTGGATGCAAACTAAGAAAGGAAGATGAGTCCAAAGCTATAGATCCAAAAAATTACAGATCAATGATTGGGAGTTTACTCTATGTAACAACTTCCAGACTTGATGTCAAGCAAGCAGTTGGGATGGTGGCTATATTACAAGCAACACCAAAAGAGAGCAATGTTCAAGCTATGAAAATAATCTTTAGGTATTTGAAAGGAACCATAGATCTTGGTTCGTGGTACCCTATCAAGGATTAATTATCTTTAAAGGCCTATTCAGATGCATATTGGGCAGGTCGTTTAGATGAAAAAAAAAGTACAAGTGGAGGAGCATTCTTCTTGGGAGAATCAATGGTAGCTTGGATAAGCAATAAACAATCCTCAATTTCTATGTCTACTACTGAAGGTGAGTATATTGCAGAAAAAGAATGTTGCACACAAGTGGAATGTGTTATCACACTAAGTTGCCTTGGGTCTCTTAGTTTGTTTTTGTTAAAAAAGAAAAAAAAAATAAAAAATCTTAGATTCTTATTTTCTCTTTAAAATGAATTTCTCATCCATTAAATGTTAATTATGATAGGACCCCTTAGGATGACTAAAACTTTGATTCATATATCATGTGTTGATACACAATTCAATTTTTGGTCCTTAAACCCTTATGAGCTCACGATCTATTCTTTTTGTCCCCTCTCGTGATTCATACCTAGGTTGATACCTCCCATGATCAGACTGATGTGACACACCTCTCTCATCACTCATGACCTCGCATGCATACCTCATCATCCCCACTCACCTTTCCAATCATTTTTTGATTAGAACGCTGCCCACTCAACAGGCATTTCCGTAGCATCTATCACAATTATCATGCACCCACTCCAAGTCATGATTGCCACGACTGATACCTTAACCCTTGTTTTCAGTGCATGAAGTTGGTTGAAATTCTTTCAAAAGATATTGCATTTATGATCCTTGGTAATGGTTTCTAAATTTAAACAGTTCAGAAGTGATGCACTGCATAAGTTTGCCAGTTCAGTTCAGATGATCGCTTTTCCACTAAATCCGATGCTGTGAGAGATTTCAGGGCCGAAGTTTCCTCAATCTCACCCTAAGTTCTCACTGAGGAGCTCAAAAATTGTCGAATTCATAGGTATCCTATGCAACCTCCTTCACATATTAATTTTCATAGGAGATTTGTGCTCGGGTTTTGGTTTGCTAAGCTTGCAGGGTAGTATGGGAGCCATATTTGCATTCCTGTAAACATCTTCGCTCGTATCCATAGTCTGATTATTGTGTTTAGTCATAGCCTTTGAAAGTCACAGGCCTGAAATAACCCATCCTCTGTGTATGCGTTGTGCTATGCAGAGACGCTGCTCAAACCTCTCTAATTATCCTTGGCTTCTTTTCATCCTGTATGAAGAGTTAGTTTAGAATTACTTCCGCATAGTCTACACTCTGAAAACCTGTATGAGCCTAAAAGTCCATTTCTCATAGCCAAGTTCATTTTCTAAGCACTATTAATTTGGAGGGCCATCTTTGTGATTTTGAGACTTAAATTGAAGTTTTCTAGTATATAGCATCCCTTACAACCTCTTAAGAACCCTCTTTCTGAGTCATGGAGACCCCTCAGTTGAAGAAAGCACACAAAGGTGGCAAGATAGTTCAAACAAAACCTGTGGACATGTGCATTTTTGACACAGAACCCATGGCAAGGGAAATGTTTTGAAGAGCAGGATGCCTCTCTTTCTGCTAGAACATGCAGAGAGGCCACTTAGAAGTAGCAAAACAATTTGCACTAAATTTTGATGGCAAGAAAACCAGAGTTGGAGATTTGGAATTTGAGGTGACTGAAGCCTCCATCTCAGCTACAACAGGGATTCCCATTTCAAGAGAAAATTGGTTCAAGGCCATGGTATTGAGTTCACCTTTCATTAAAGATATTTTTAAGCATGAATACCAAGCCAATGATTTATCTAAGAATGTGCCAAGGAACCAGTTGATTGACCAGTTTGACAGAATGTTGAAAATCATACAAAGATATTTTAGTTGTGAATGGAGATTTAACACCCTGTACCATTACCATATAAGGTTGTTGTTGCATTTTACTGGTAAGGTTCAGATGAATATTTCATATTACTTGCTGATAAGTATAGGTAAAATGGCAGATAGGGTGCAAGCCAAATCAAAGGATGTGGACTCTAGTCTTTTCCACTTTGGAATTATCAGGATGCTTGTGTCTGAAGAGTTGGGAAAGAAAGAGATCTCCTGGGAGATTTTTTTGGTCTCTTCTCACTTTAGGATGGACCCAAAACCTACCCCCCAATCACAAATTGTAGGCTATTCATCACCAACCAGTACTAAAACATGGATCAACAAGAAGACAAAGGGCAGAGCCCGTATTTCAGAGATCAATAAGTAGGTTAGAGAAGCCGAGGAGGAGGTTTGTCCTTCCCCACACAGAGATTTCTCAACACCACCTCCACTAGGGTTAGAAGAAGTTACGTATTTTACCAAGGTGTCATCAAAAAAAGGGAAGAAGCTTCTCTTTCCCTCTCCTTCTCCAGAAGTTGAAATCAAAGGTAAAAGACCTTTCACCAGGTCATCAATTCCTAAGGGGGATTTCAAAGGACAACCTTTACAAGAAACCCCTGTATAGAAAATCAAGGGTAAAGGTACCAAAATACCTTTGGAGAGGGAAGATGAAATCCCTATGAAGGATTGTAAAAAACCTATGAAAAATAAAGAAAAGGCTGCTGTGCAAGAGAAGATGCATAAAGGAAAAGGTTTTGAGAAGACTGATGAAACATGCAAGGAAAATCCTGTACATATGGAAGAAAAGGATGAGAAGAAGCCTGATGAGACTGCACATGTCCCCAACCCCCTTGTCATCTAGACCTACAAAAGACTTATTAAGAAGCTTAGGGATGCAAGGAGAGAAATAGCTCGTCTCAAAGAAGAAGACATGGTCCACTTGGTTCATATGAATGAGCTCATGACTGGCTACAACCATACCCTATACTTGTCAAGGTTTATAGCGAGAAAGGCTCTGCCTCTTTGTAAACATCTGAAGAATCTTTACAGACATAACATGGGTCTCCAGGCTCAGAATAGGAAGCTAAAGGAAGAATTGAAACATTTCCAAGATGAAGTAACCCAAAATAATTTATAGGTGTTGTTTGAGGCTGCCATTGAAGATGACAAACCAATAGCTAAGGAGAGCACAACTATATTGAAGAATCCTACCAGTGTTAAGAAGAAGAAATCAACTGAGTTAGTTGAAGACACTCTTTCCACCATTAAGAGTGTGAGGCTAAGTGTTAAAATGAAAAAGTAGTTGGTAGTGGAAAACCCCATTTTTGAAAGTTGTTCCTTCTTGGGAAGGTTAACTGATATGCACATATTAAGTTTTTCCACCTATACATGCTTCTAGGTGTTTAGCTATATGAATTTTGGAATTTTTTCCAAGTATCAGTTTCACTCATTTGTAAAAGCACCTAAGTAAATTGATTTGTCATCATGGAAGGACACAAACAACTCTACACACGTTTATGAGTCAAAGACGCTGCATTTTGGCATATCCACCCAAAGCCTTATGCAGACGCAACATAGGTGGCGCTGCGTATAGGCGCTGTGTAATATCTTACAGAGAGCAGGTTTACACACATGCACTACTCAATTTTTCAATAGAGGAAAAATGTAGCCGTAGACATGCAACACAGGGGCGCTACCCACATGCGCTACCTTCTCTCGTTGTTCCATTCTAGGGGGCGCTACACAGAATTTCTACCCAAGGGAGTACCCAACAAACACCAGGGATCTAGGAAGACTAAGACAACAATTTTGGATAAGTTAATAATGGAATAAATGACAAAAGTAGCAGTTGGCATGCAGGGGACAACTACAAGATCCAAAGAGACACATGGAAAAATAGGAGTTGAGCAACAAAAGAGGATCAAAGTAGTTAGAAGCATGATTGGGTTTAATCACCAACACTTCCCTGTTTTATAGCATAGGCTGTTATCTTAGTTGTTAGAATAAATAAATGTTCTGAGATTTTTAAGGAAAAGAGGCCAGATCGTACCTCCAGCTGTTGCCTCCCTTTCTTGTTATAAATAGATAGATGAATTGCTTTAATGGGTTCAGATGGTAGAGCAAGGCTCCCAATAAATTGTAATATTTTTGATAAAGTGACTGTGATCTAGTATGTACTGGACTTAAGAATTTTTGACTAATAGAAATCAGCTCCTATTTCAGACTATTTGCTTCTAATGCTAAATGTTCATATTTGAACGCTTCATATGGATGACTGTGGTAATGATATGATGGATGTTTGATCATTTTATTGTCATGGTGTTTATTTAGCTCCTTAGTTTCTAATTTCAAGAAGATTTTGTTTTAAAAAAATTTCTTCCTTTGGGCTTTTGTGGACCTGATGTTTGTAGTAGCTCTTACATTCTTCTCATTCAAGTCTTCCTTCTATCCATATTTACTCCCAAAATACTAGTTGAAATTAGCCAAGACCTTATTTGCTGTTACATGTTAGCCTTGTTTTTGAGTGAGGATATTATCATTCCAAGTTTTTCCATTTGACATTTCAAAAAACATTCATACTTTCACATATCACCTGATGGGTACTGGGCTTACCTTCCTTGCAATCAAAAGGTGACTCCTAGTGATAACATTTTTGGCGCCGTTGTCGGGGAACGATTTGAAGACTTTTCCCTGGGATAGAACGACAATGATTACTAGCTCTCAAGGTGCATTGGGACTTAGTATTTTTAAGATTGCATCGACTCCATTGATTCAGCTCTGGTGCCTAAAGGCAGACATACGAGATCAAATCCACAGTTACCTTTGGTTCCACCTGAGGCTGACCCAAAGAAGATAATCAAGAAGGGAAAAGCTTCTAAAAAGGTTTTTCTGCTACTACTACAAGTGCATCTGGTCATTTCCCTGATTCCACTCTTGATACTCCAGCTGTTTTATCAAGTAAGCTTCCTTTATATTCTACTGAAGTATCTAAAAAGCTATATTTTGAAGAGTTTCCTATTGAATACTCTACCTTTGAAACTGAATTGAAATAAGAAAACATTGATATATTCTCCTCCCTTGATATTGAGAAGTGTTTCAGTCTTCATAGTTTTGAAGATTTCCCTATGTTAGGTTTTTCTACACCTCTCTCTGTTAAAACTTTATCTACCAAAGACGTAGGAACTTCATCTCCTTCTCAGACCTTACCATCCTCTTCCAAGACTCCACCTGCTGTTGTGAAGACTGAAATATCCCCTTTATCCTTCTCTCCTTCTCCTAATCTGCACATAGCCAGACCTCCTTCTCTTGCTTGTTCACCTAGAATCCAAAATCAAATGGCAGTTCTTAACCCCCCTGCAAATAGGATGGATTCCATAGTGGCTACAAGATATGCTCCTCTAGTCTTGCCTCAACCAATGAATGCTCTTCCCCTGGGAGATTATTTGAAATACATGCCCAAGTTTACAGGAGAAGAAGATATAACAACTGAGGAACATCTTGCTGTTTTCTATAGCTATGCAGATAACCAAAATATTGAAAATGAAGATGTTTGGATGAGAGTTTTTGTCCAAATCCTTTTTGGTGAAGCTAGGAAGTGGTTTAGTGGTTTTTCCCCTGGATCCATTAGGGGTATTGAGGTGTTGGATGAAGCCTTCTTGAGGCACTGGGGTGACAAAAATGATTTTCTGTATTATATCACTGAATTTGGATCTTTGAAAAGGAAAGAAGGAGAGTCTGTCTTTGACTTTTCTAAAAGGTTTTAAAAAATGTACAAGAAGATCCCCAATGAGATCAAACCCACCAAAACCATGGCAAGAATCACTTATGCCAGTGCTTTTGACTCCGAGTTTTTCCTTCTATTGAGGGAGAGAAGGTCACCTTCCTTAGTTCAGATGTAGGATGTTTCCTTAGAGGTAGAATCCAACATAATTGATTCAGATAAGCTCAGGGGAAAATCTGATAGAGATAGGGGGAAAAACAGAGCTGAATATTCCACTTCTGACTCTCCTGTTGTTCATTTATAGGTAGATGAGTTGACCAAATTAGTAAAGTCCCTTTCTACTGAGATCGAGAAGTTAAAATCAAAAGGAAGACAACCATATAGAAATGCTCAGAACACTGAAAATAGAGGTAATTTTTGGAGACCCAACAATGCTCCCCAAATCCTTCCTAGAGATCCCAGAAACAGAGAGAGAGATGATCAAAGGATTCAAGATCCTTTTCAGATTTGGTTGCTGATGAAGAAGAAGAGGAGGTAGAGGTTGATTCTGAGATTCACTGTTTAGGTGATTCATCCCCATCCCCACACTCGACTCAATCCTCTTATGAGAAATCTTTAATGGATATTCAAATCAATGAGTTAAGAAAGGGAGAACAAACAAAGTAAAATGATAGTAGATATAATCTAAGATCTAAGAAGAATGAAGAAAAAAGTGTTGCCCCTAATCAGCCTGTTCAGAAAGAAAATTCTTCCAAGACTATGATAGTGAGTAGCAAGGAAAAAGATTCTCAAAACCCACAACTTCTGATCATAAAACCTCCTCCTGGAACCCAAGAGATTTTGAAGCCTTCCCCCTCCTTCTTTTGAGAATGATATCCAGAAAATTAAGATCCCCGTACCATTTTTGGAATTGATAAAAAATGAATAATTTAAAAAAAATCTGACCAAAATGTTATAGCCTGATGTCTCTCCTAATTCCACTGATTCAATAAATCTGCAAGATGAAAAACCATCTGTGATTTTAGGCCCTTTGATAGAAGACAAAGATGACTCATCCCCTCCCTTCTATACTTATCTCAATATCCATGACAAGGTGCTACATAACTGTCTTTTGGATTCAGGGGCTTCCCATAATCTTATGCCAAAATCTGTTATGGATGAACTTGGACTGGAAATCACCAAAACCTATCATGACTTATATTCTTTCGACTCTAGGAAAGTAAAATGTTTGGGGGTCATTAAGGATATGGTTGTGACTCTATTTCAGCTGCCCATGAAAAGTATACTTATGGATGTTGTGGTGGATGATGTTCCTCCCAATTTTGGCATGCTCTTGTCAAGGTCTTGCATAAAAAGACTTGGAGGAACCTTGCATATGGATCTCTCATATGCAACTATCCCGGTGTTTGGTGGGGAGCATAGAAGATTTTACAGAGAAGCCTAGCTGGCTTAAATTATTAGTGATGACGCAAACCCTTCTAATTATCCTGTTTTTTCTCTTGATACTGATTTGGGGTCCAACATTTTGTAGCTCATTGATGCTCCTGAAACTCCTCTTGAAATAAGAAAAAATTCTGCTACCTTGTCTGAAGAATCTCCTCTAACCAATTCTGTTTGGAAGATGTTCTTTGATGGAGCCTCTTCTAAGTAAGGTGCCGGTGCTGGAGTGATCTTTGTCTCACCAACTCAGGAAACCATGTCTTTGTCATACAAACTAGAATTTGAAACTACCAACAATGTGGCAGAGTATGAAGCTCTTGTTTTGGGCTTGAGAGATACAAAGGATATGGGGATTAAAAAATTGTCAGTATTTGGAGACACTGAATTGATAGTCCATGAGACCAAAAATCTTTGCCAAACTAAGAACCCTAGGCTTAGATCTTATAGAAATGAAGTATGGGACCTAGTGGAGATTTCTTTCTCTGAGTATGACATCTCTTTTATTCCACGAGAAGATAATTCTATGGCTGATTTTTGGCTGTATCAGTAAGCAATTTTAGGATACCCATATCGCCAAAACTCAAGTATGATGTAGAAGTCAAATACATGCCTTCTATACTAGATAATGTCAAATATTGGAAGGTGTTTGAAGATGATTTAGAACTTAAAAAATTTTCTTGAGTCTATTGATGAATTTGCTGCATTACACATTGATCAGGATCTTGATTCTGAAATTACTCCATATGCTGATGTTTTCCTTAACAAAATTGCCAATCATCATATCGTGCAGCTGCCTAGCAACCATATTCCAAAAGGACTAGTTCCTTTGGAAAAATTATTTGATGAAAATGATGTGGCAGTAAAAGGGAAAGTGTCTACTGATGATGCTGATATAACTGAGTGCAATTTGGGAACATAGAAGGATTCAAAATATGTCAAGTTGTCAAGCAGCCTATAAAGAGAGCAGAGGGATGAATATGTCAAATTGTTGAAGGAATTTGCTGATTTATTTGCATGGACTTACAAAGATCTTTGAACTTATGACACAAACATTATAGAGCAAAAGATTCCATTAAAAGAAGAGACTAAGCCCTTCAGGAAAAAGTTGAGGCAAATCAATCCTATGTTACTGCCTTCCATGGAGAAGGAGGTAAAAAAGATTTTATATGCAAAAATTATTGTTCCTTTGAGATATTCCGAATGGGTGGCTAATTTGGTCCCCGTGAGGAAAAATAATGGAGAAATCAGACTCTGTGTCGATTTCCAAAATCTGAAGAGAATTTCTAAAAAGGATAATTAACCTTTGCCCAAGATGGAGCATATATTACAGAGGGTGATAGATGAAACCCAGATGTCTATGGTTGATGGTTTTTTTGGCTACAACTAGATTTCTGTTTTTCCAGAGGATAGAGAGAAGACGACTTTTACCACTCCTTGGGGTACATTCATGTACACCAAGGTGCCTTTTGGTTTGATGAATGCGGGGGCGACCTTTCAATGAGCTATGGAAATAAAATTTATTGGAGACAAGGACAAGTTTGTTGTTATCTACTTAGATGACATAACCATGTTCTCTCAATCTGATGAAGAGCACTGTGATCATTTAAGAAATGTATTCTTAAAATGCAGAAAATTTGGCCTCTCTTTGAATCTGAAAAAGTCATTGTTCGCCATGAAAGAAGGAAAATTATTGGGGCATATCGTGTCAGCTGAAGGAGTGAGGATTGATTCTAACAGGGTTGAAGCCATACTAACCTTAGCACTACCTAGATCTAAAAAGGAGGTTCAATCTTTTCTAGGAAAGGTTAATTTCTTGAGAAGGTTTGTGTCGAATTTTGTTGAGTTTCTCAGGTATATCACAACCATGTTGAGGGAAGATAATGAAATCAAGTGGAATGATGAGGCTCGTAGTTCTTTTGATCAAATAAAGAAAGATTTGACAGAAGCCCCGGTCCTAGTCAACCTAGACTACTCTAAGGAATTTCTTATTTTTTCTTTTTCCTCTTTTGATACAATAGCATCAATTTTGTTGCATAAGAACTCTGAAGGCTTAGAGCAACCCATTGCCTTTTTCCGCCGGGCTTTGAGAGATGAAGAATTAAAATATGACATTATGGATAAGAAAGCCTATGCACTGGTTAAATCTCTTAAGTCCTTCAGAGTTTATGTGCTGCATTCAAGAGTTATTGCTTATGTTCCATCAACTGCTGTAAAATAAATTCTTATTCAACCTAATATTGATGGAAAGAACAACAAATGTATTGCTAAGATCCTTGAATTTGATTTAGAAATCAGGCCTACCAAATTGGTCAAGGGCCAGGGTTTATCCAAGCTGTTGGCTGAATCAAATTGCTCAGCTTTGGGAGTAAATTTCATTGGCTCATGTTCAGAAAATCACCAGACTGAATTAAGCAACAAAGGTGCTCAAGCCAGCCCTGCATTGACAAATTGTAGTTGGTACAAGGACATTATATTTTTCTTGTAGAATCTACAACCTCTAAGTGGTATGGAAAAGAACAAGGGGAGACCATTAAAACTCAAATCGATAAAGTATTGCTTGGTTGATCAAATTTTGTATTGGAAGGATCCATTGGGAGTGCTATTGAGATGCCTAGACCCACAAGAGGCCCAAAGGATTATGTTTGATTTTCATGACAGTTTGTGTGGGGGGAACCATTTTTGGAGGACTATTGCCTACAAGATTCTCAGGGCTGAGTATTTTTGGCCTAGTCCGTTCACAGATGTTTGTGCTAAGATCAGAGCATGTGTTAAATGTCAAAAATTTTATGGGAAGTAACAACTTAAGTCTTTGCCATTAAATCCCATAGCAGTTTCAGGACCTTTTCAACAATGGGGCTTATATTTTATCGGGGAAATTCATCCCACTTCCAGTGGCCAACATAGATGGATCTTGACTTTCACAGATTAATTCATGAAGTGGATAGAGGATATCCCTACCAGGAGTGCTTCTCACAAGGTGATCATTGGTTTCCTTGAAGACATTATAGCAAGGTTTGGCTGTCCGAACATAATTGTAACTGACAATGCTACATCCTTCAAGGCTAAGCCATTTATTTAGTTCTATGAACAATATGAGACTACATTGATTCATTCAACCCCTTATTACCCATAGGGAAATGGGCTTACAGAATCCTCAAACAAAAGCCTTATAAAGATTGTTAAGAAGCTGTTGGAGGATAAAAAAAAGGCATGGGATTCAAAACTCAAGTTTTCTTTGTGGGCTAATGGAGTGACAACAAAGAGGGCCTTGGGACTTTCTCCTTTCCAGTTAGTATATGTAGTTGAGGTCATTTTTCCCTCTCAACTCGCCTTGCCTGTTGCAAAATTATTCCAAGAATATCAAGGGGAGCCGGATGATATGATCAGGAGGATTCAACAGTTGGTTGAAGTGCAAAAAACCTAGGAGAAACTGGTAGATAAGGCATATGGTCATCAACTGAAGATCAAGCAGGGATTCAACAAGAAGGTGAAAAAAGAGGATTTCCAATTGGGCGACCTGGTGCTCAAGTGGGATGCACCCAGGCAGGATAAAGGAAATCACGGTAAATTCAAAGCTTTATGGATCGGTCCTTTCAAAATATCTGAGGTATTCCCTAATAACACTTTCAAGTTGCATAATATGGAGAATGAAGAGGTTTTTGGTGGCCCTGAAAATGGGCATTTTTTGAAAAAGTACTTTGCTTGAGCCGAGAGTGGCTCTTTACATCATTGTAAATATCATTTTATTTTAGTTTTGTGTTCCAATAACTGACCCCATAGCCATAGGATAAGGCATTGAATCTACTCATTCTTGGCAGCCCGCAGGGGGCATGCCATCTCCTGTGGAGCCAATGTTATCACACTAAGTCGCCTTGGGTCTCTTAGTTTGTTTTTGTTAAAAAAGAAAATTAAAAAAAAAACCCTTAGATTCTTATTTTCTCTTTAAAATGAATTTCTCATCCATTAAATGTTAATTATGATAGGACCCCTTAGGATGACTAAAACTTTGAGTCATAGCTCATGTGTTGATCCACAATTCAATTTTTGGTCCTTAAACCCTTATGAGCTCATGGTCTATTCTTTTTGCCCCCTCTCGTGATTCATCCCTAGGTTGATACTTCCCATGACTAGGCTGATGTGACACACCTCTCTCATCACTCATGACCTCGCATGCATACCTCATAATCCCCACTCACTTGTCCAATCATTTTTTTGATTTGGAGAATGCTGCCCACTCAACAAGAATTTCCATAGCGCCTGTCACGATTATCGTGCACCCACTCCAAGTCATGATATCCATGACTGATACCTTAACCCTTGTTTTCAGTGCCCGAAGTCAGTTGAAATGCTTTCAAAAGATATTTCATTTATGATCCTTGGTAACAGTTTCTAAATTTGAAAAGTTCAGCAGTGATGCGCTGCGTAAGTTTTCCAGTTTAGTTTAGACGATCTCTTGTCCACTAAATCTGATGCTGTGAGATATTTCATGGCTGAAGTTTCCTCAATATCACCCTAATTTTTCACTGAGGAGCTCAACAATTGTCGACTTCATAGGTATCTTGTGCAACCTCCTTCACATATTAATTTTCATAGGAGATTTGTGCTTGGGTTTCGGTTTGCTAAGCTTGCAGGGTAGTATGGGAGCCATATTTGCATTCCTGTAAACATCTTCACTTGTATCCATAGTCTGATTATTGTGTTTAGTCATAGCCTTTGAAAGTCACAGGCCTGAAATAGCCCATCCTTTGTATATGTGTTGTGCTACACAGAGGCGTTGTCAAACCTCTCTGATTATCCTTGAATTATTTTCATCCTGTATGAAGAGTTAGTTCAGAATTACTTCCTCATAGTCAACACTCTAAAAACATGTATGAGCCTGAAAGTCCATTTCTCATAGCCAAGTTCATTTTCTAAGCATTGTTAATTTGGAGGTCCATCCTTGTTCTTTTGAGACTTAAATTGAAGTTTTCTGGTCAATAACATCCCTTACAGCCTCTTAAGAACCCTCTTTCTGAGTCATGGAGACCCCTCAGTCGAAGAAATCACACAAAGGTGGAAAGATAGTTTGAATAGAACCTGTGGACATGCGCCTTTTTGACACAGAACCCATGGAAAGGGAAATGTTTCGAAGAGAAGGATGCCTCTCTTTCTACCAGAACATGCAGAGAGGCCACTCAGAAGTAGTAAAACAATTTGCACTAAATTTTGATGGAAAGAAAACCAGAGTTGGAGATTTGGAATTTGAGGTGACTGAAGCCTCCATCTCAGTTGCAACATGGATTCCCATTTCAATAGAAAATTGGTTCAAGGCCATGGTATTGAGTTCACCTTTCGTTAAAGATATTTTCAAGCCTGAATACCAAGCCAATGATTTATCTAAGAATGTGCCAAGGAACCAACTGATTGACCAATTTGATAGAATGTTGAAAATCATACAGAGATATTTTAGTTGTGAAGGGAGATTTAACACCCTGTACCATTACCACATAAGGTTGTTGTTGCATTTTACTGGTAAGGTTCAGATGAATATTCCATATTACCTGCTGAGAAGTATCGGTAAAATGGCAGATAGGGTGCAAGCCAAATCCAAGGATGTGGACTCCAGTCATTTCCACTCTGGACTTATCAGGATGCTTGTCTCTGAAGAGTTGGGAAAGAAAGATATCCCCTGGGAGATTTTTTTGGTCTCTTCTCACTTTAAGCTGGACCCAACACCTACCCCCCAATCACAAATTGCAGGCTCTTTATCACCTACCAGTACTAAAACAGGGATCAGGAAGAAGAGAAAGGGCAGAACCCCTGTTTTAGAGATCAATAAGCAGGTCAAAGAAGATGAGGAGGAGTTCTGTCCTTCCCTACACAGAGATTTCTCACCACCACCTCCACTAGGGTTAGAAGAATTTCCATATACTACCAAGGTGACATCAAAAAAAGGGAAGAAGCTTCTCTTTCCCTCTCCTTCTCCAGCAGTTGAAATCAAAGGCAAAAGACCTTTCACCAGATCATCAATTCCTAAGGGGGATTTCAAAGGACAACCTTTACAAGAAACCCCTGTACAAAAAATCAAGGGTAAAGGTACCAAAAGACCTTTGGAGAGGGAAGATGAAATCCCTGTGAAGGATTGTAAAAAACCTATGAAAAATAA
>ML781582.1:98431-115289 GCA_009831015.1 Picea engelmannii
TAGACTAATATTAAATAACACTAACTTCCTTAAACCTAGGGTTTACCTTATTATTTTAACCTATAATTAACTTAACTTTAATATTGACAAAACTAATATTATTTGAACTTCCTCGATACTAGGGTTTCCTCCTTAATTTAATCCTAACTTAGCCCTTAATCAACATAAAATTATTATATTTTTTACTAAAACCTCTGGTCAACCCTAAATTTCTCCTAAAAACGAGGGTTTCACTCAGCCAACCGTAGGTTTTTCACTCGCCTCCTCACTATTTAATAAAGGATCTTCTCTTACTATTTTTTCTCAGACTTTTTTGTCCTGATGATGGATCCTATTAAGGATCCGAAACATCGACGACATGTTGTCACAAACACTGTGGTTCTTCCGACTTTTTCTGAACATTTTTCTGACCACAGAAACTTAAATGAATATTGACTCTATTGCATAATCATGAATGTTATAGGGATACTAAGGCTGGATATAGTTCAAACATGTTGATATTATGGTGACTGTGAGGACATTGACATATGTGAAGAACATGATGACATATCTATGTTGACAGAGCCATTGATGAGGTAGTATGATGACAAAGCATATGGAATTGACATTGACATATAAGAAATGTGCATTGGGCATGTAAAATGACATAAGCAGTGGTGTATGTTGACCTACTAACTGTGATGGTTTTGAGGCACTTTGTTATTACAAACTCTGTGATGTGCCTAGAATACATGGGTTTTATTTGTGAGAATGTTCATATTGACTATCCTTTTACTGACCTTAAAACATAGGTGTTTTCTAGTAGACCTCTCCTTGATAATCCTTGAAAAATAATTTTTTTTGTTTGCAAAGGCTTTGGATGACAGATTCATCATTAAGAAATTTGAAAAGACAAAATTGCAGTCCTTTATCAAGTTTTCCCCCGAATACTTCAAATATCTTTCAGACTCTTTAAGTACAGGGAGCCCCACATTCCTTGCAAAGGTTCTTGGTATTTATCAGGTTACTACAAATAATGCAAAAGGTGGAAAGGAGTTTAGGATGGATCTCATGGAAATGGAGAATATTTTGGGAGAAATATAACACGACTATATGACCTAAAAATATTTTCTCAGTCACATTACAATGCATATTCATCAGGAAGTAACAAAGTTCTTTTAGATCAAAATCTTCTAGAATCCAAGCCAAACTTCCCAATCTATGAGCCACAAGATCAACATAATTGTTGTTGCAGATGATTAGGTGGTAAACTATTTCACGATGAGTCAACATGATGGAAAGACATATGAAATCAACCTGCATGAAAGCTATAGTGTTGAAATACCCAGAAGCATAGAGTCTATGACTAGCTGTGAGAAAAACTGTAGAGATGGAATACCTAATAGAAGAGAGTCTAAAATCAGCCATAAAAATTATAGATATGAGAAACCAAGACAAACATAATCTATATGCAGCAATGAGATTAACAAAATTGGTGTTGAAAATGATAAGGGTGTAAAACAGTACACAACGAATGAATGACATGTAATGAGTGCAGGCTTTTAGACAGAAAGTCTGCATTCACGTGAAGTGTGAAAGTTGTTCGTTAGGTTGAGATGATTGTGATTGTATTTAGTGATTGGTATCAGTTTACAACTAGCTAATGGAGATGATGCTATTATGTCTCAAACATATACTTATCCTCTTTGTGTTGCAACATTAAACTCCATCTAATTTCATGGGCCCATGGTGGTTTTGAAGTCCACCTTGCTTATCTTCTTATCTGTTGGTATTGGTATCAGTTTACGGCTCGCTCATGGAGATGATGTTATTATGGCTCAGACCCATACTTATCCTCTTCATGTTGAATGTCAGTTACAACAATAAACTCTAGCTAATTTCATGGGTCCGAAGTAGCTTTGAAGTGTGATATCTCTGTCGAGTGGTTAAACTTGCCATTGGGAATTAATCCCACATTCATAGTTTGAAAAGTTTCATATTGGTTTATAACCATAGCCCTCACTAAGCTTATTTGACATGTAGTGTAGAGGTAAGGCAGGGGCTCTAGGTGCTTGGAATTTGCTCGAAGATCAACATCCTAGAGCCCAGGACGACTTGTCAACCCCCCTACCTTTTGGTCTAAGTGACTAAGACTGTTGAATAAATATTTTTTATATAACTGTGTGGCGTGTCGATCATATGAGTGACCATGGGCTTAGGAGAGTTCGTTGTGTTAGGTGGAAGTGAAACTGCCAATTTTGTCGGAGTATTTGGCACAACTTCAAGTCTGGAGGGTCACCAAAGTTTTCTACCAAGTGTATAAACGTTTGGATGTTGAGACCGCTCTTCCTATTAGAGTTTTGGAATACTGCCAATTGTGGAGGTTTGCCAAAAGCAAGTTAAAACCTCGCACAACACCACAAATTTCACAGTCACGTTTTTGGAAAAATGATAAAGAGCATGGATCACATGGATCACATGAAGAAGATAGCAGAGGCTATAAAAAAACCTCACCATAATTGCTGAATGGTCTACACGTTGTTAGATAATCACAAAAATTTAGTAAAACCCTGCAGAAATACAAAAGAAAGTGAGTAAAATAAAGCCACATTTTTCGATGGATGCTTTGGGTTGATGAATAACAATTCATGACAAATAGTATATCAATAATAATTGTTGATCAAAGTCTATGAATATTTGTTTAAAGAAGAATTTTATTATGAATTAAAGAAGACATCAAAAGATAAGATAAAAATTGAAGAGATGTGTTGTTTAAAAAACATGATTGTGTTATTTAAAACAATGATTATTGTTGGAAGCGGGCCAAATCAGAAAGATAGGCTATTTTGGGAAGCAAGGCATGCACGAGGAAAGTGACACATGGAAGGAAGATCAACACGCGTGCATGCATGGAAGACCTAATGACGTTAGGGTTAGGGTTTTTGTAATACATTGTAATGGTTGATGAGCAAAAAACGTATAAATATATATACCTGGGAGGTTTAGAGGGGTTGATTTTTAGAGAGTCGGAAGAGATGACGAGAGGAAGGAATCCTGTTTTGAGAACTAGTTGTAATCCTTCTTTCATACAACCTACTTTTGTAAGCTGTTGAGATGTAGAGGGTTAGAAGGGTAGATCTCGAGGCTTAGATCACAGGCTGAGGATCCTGGTGTGATCTAGTCCGCCTCATAATAGACCTCGACCCGACTGAGGATGAGTTGTAAAGCGTGCAACACTGTAGTTTTGGAACTACCATAATAGAAGATCTTGAGAGTCAGATCTTTGTGGACGTAGCCCAGGGGGGGTGAACCACGAAAAAATCTTGTGTTATGTGATTTAATACTTGTGTCTCTTTTACTATTTATGAGTAGATGTTAACATGATGAATGAATGAGCTAATTACATTACATGCATAATTTCAAAGGATTGTATATTGCTTTAACAAGTTAATTATAACTCTCAGCGCACACTTCTCAGATTTCCATTCAATCCTGGACTGTAAACACCTAAGTATTGTAGTCACCCATTAAGACTATCTCGGGTGAGACTGCACAATGCACTCTATGCACTGCGTTGCCTTTTGGTTTACCAGGAGGGCCGATAGTTTTAGAGGCTTTGTTGGAACCCCAAAAAACTTGAACCTAGGACAATCACATTAAAGGTATAACTCAGAGAAAATAAACCAACAAATGGTTCCATTGCCAGTTGGAATCATATAGGATTGAGTGGATGTGATTTGTTAAAGATCTGTTAAGAGAGGGTCAGATATGCGGAATGCGGGTCAAAAGAATACCAAATTGAACAACAAAAAGGTGAGAAGAATGCGACGGTAGAAGAGGATGTTGAGACCGTGGAATCCCACAAAAGAAAAGATCAAGAGATGGGTGAAGACAAATGAGCTAGAGTTTGCATAGAAAGATAACAAAAACCCTAGAGTAACACCGCACAAATACCTTGAGAAGTATGTGTTTACTGATCTGCATGAAGTATTTTTATTTGATTTTCCACACTTATTGCAATAGTGGATATTGAGGTTGAAGGATAATCACGCAACAAACTAGATCTGATAGTTAGAGTGGACCTCAGTTCAGATTGAGAAGTTACAGTAGGTGAACAACAAATTCACTCACGCATTAGATTTTTGGCTTGATAGTATTGTAGAAGGATTTATAACAGAATTTGCAGTAGATACTACGAAGTCGTACAACGCAACAGAGCAAGAGTTTCTACGCGGGCCTAGAGGAAGGTATATTCGATCATTGTATACTTCTATTAAGATATTTCTTTATAATAAAGGTGTAATGACAATGGAATCAGACAACTAAACTTCCATGTGTGTATGGGGGAAGGGGGGAAGCACTGATAGAAAGAGAAGAAATGGAAGGAGAAGTGGATAAAGGAAAGAATTAGAAGCATTGGACCCAATCATGATGGGCGATGACTAGATCAAGCAGATCATGGATACATATGGAAAGACCCATAGTGGAGTACCCTACCAATACAAGGTGAACACCAAGAAAAGAGTCGTAGTCGTGAGGGAAGGAATGGAAAGTGATGAAGAAGAGGTAGATGATCTTCGGGCTATGGAGCATATTGAGAAAATCCTGCGCGCAACATATGAGAGGAAGATGAGAGGTCCAAGAGCAGGAATAGAAGGAAAAAATCCTATCCATATTAATGTCAGTTTGGAACCCATCAATCCATGTGTGACTAACACACCCAAAATAACACCATAGTTTAGACAACCGAATTTTGAGAGAAGGAAGACAACATGAAGTACATCTACAAAGGGAAAAACAACTAGAGGAGCTAGTTCAGGAAGCATTAGTTAAGTATATACACCGTGCAAAGGTAGTAGTTCAACATTCAGGATGGCAGGACACGGTCCCACCATCAGGTTACATGAATTCAAAGGAGAAGCATCAGAGGACCCAAAAAAGAACTTGTTTATATGTGAGAAGATATGGGAAGCAAAACAAATCATAGATGAGGACACTAAACTTGCATAGCTAGCGATTACACTAAGGGATCGTGCACTGGATTGGTATATGAGTTTAGCCACAAAAAATCCACCATGGACAACCAAAACAATTGCGGACATCAAGAAATTGCTGATAAATGAGTTTCAAAAACCAAGCTCAGAGGACCAGTACATGAACGAGATGATAGAAATTAGACAGAAACTAGGATAATTTGTATGGGATATTGAAAAAAGATTCAAGTGACTGAAAGGAAAGTTGAAATACCTCATGACAAATATGTAACACAAGAACCCGTTTGTCAATTCATTATTACCACACTTAAAATATCCATTGCGACAACAAAAGTTCCAGACACAGGCAGAGGCTTTGTAGGCATCCCTGCAACTCGAAGAAAACCAATATCAAAAGACAGATCTAGCCATCGAAGAGATGAAGGAGGATTTGAAGAACTTAACTTTCCAGCTAAACCATAACAAAAGTAAGGAGAAACGAGAAGCCTTTTGGTGTACCACATGCAGGATGTAAGGACACCATAAGAATGAATGCCCAACATTCACGCAATATATGGCAACAGGAATGCCAAATCCGTTACCAATAGGAGGACTATGGTGAAAAATCTGTAAGAAATATGGTCATGACCCATATCACTGCCCAATGATGCATAAGTACCAGACAGTCCCAAATATTTCATATTGCAAATTTTGCAAGTCAGTGGGCCATGATGACAAATACTGTAGAACTATGGAGTTGATGAGAGAGAGGACATCAGATGCATATAAAGTCCAGGCAGAAATGATGGCCGAGCAAGACACACCTCAATTTAACCATGTACTATCCCCATAAAACATTGCACAACCACAATATGATGTTGTACATCAACCATATAATACCGTGCAACCACAGTACAACACAACACAACCTCAATACAATACCTCACATTACAATCAGACACCTCGATATAACGCGCCACGAGGAGATTGAGACGGTTACAAAGGCGGGGGACGAGCAAGAGGAGGCTTTGGAAGAGGTAGACGACCAATGGTATGTCACAACTATCAACAACCGTGACACTATGAAAGAGAATGCCCACTTCCACCAATGACTTGTATGTATTGTCACAGATTGGATCATGACACAAAAGAACATCCTACATTATTAGGGAATATCTAGGAAAAGAGGAATCATAACAAACAGAATGTTCAATGGATTTCAGTGGAAGCGAGGGATGATGAAAGAAACATCAACATAGTTACGCGTGAAGGAGATAAAACAGAAAACGATGTAGTCTGACAAGAGCCAGTACAACATCAATGGGTGAAGAACAATTCCAAACCAAAGAAGTAGTTCGATGCACATAACAAGAAGGAAAAATTTGAACAAGCCAAAAAGGAATTTATGAAGAAAGACACCGTGTCGAATTCAACCACGCAACATAACAAGGAAGTACCAGAGTACGAGATGCCTCCATCATTAGATCATACTAAAGAAAAGTAGCCCTTGGGACTAGTAAGTACAACCAAAGGATTTTTGCAATCATGCGTAAAATTACTAAATGATCCATCCTCTATCAAAATATTACAAAGTATGTTAGAAAGATGTAGCATAGAGACAGAAGGAAAACTTGAACAAAAAACAGTCAATCACCTACATACAAGGAGAAGAAAAAATAGGGAGTTCACGCCGAATGCCAACATTGAAGATTTCGAGATATCACACTGGATCTAGGATGCGAAGTCAATGTATTACATGGGCATGCCAATGTATGGGAGATCCCACATTGGGATATTCACCCGTTCAACTAAAACTAGCAAACCAACACAAAGTTCTACCAATTGGGAGACTGAAAGGAGTGACAATAGACCTAGATGGAGTGCGCACTAAAGCTGACTTCGAAGTAATAGAGATAGTGGACGACACAACACTATATCCAACATTTCTTGGCTTGGATTGGGCATTTGATAACCATACCATAATCAACTTAAAGACATGTAAAATGACATTTGAGTCAGGAGACTACAGGGTCATTGCACCATTAGACCCATCAGAAGGGGAGAGGTTTTTAAAGCCTACTTGCTTGGACTTGGAGGAAATCAACCGGTTGTATAGGACAACTGCGTGAGATGAGGATTACGTGAACCCAACTGCATATGGGATACTCATTTGGCGGAGCAATCCTTCATGTGCGTCAGACTCATATAGAAGTTTAGAAAATTGGAAATAGAGACTACATGAAGTTTCCACAAGAATATGCATCATACTAGACTGCGCAGTAAGATGGGTAGGTATGAAGATAAGGGAACCACCCAATTTCCATGGGGTAAATGATATAGAATAATTATTGACACAATACAAAGATGAAGTGTTAGAAAATCAGAGACTCTTAGCACTCGATATAGCACTCAAGGCTACACCTGCAAGATGGTGGGGTGCACACAAAGAAACAATCAAGGATTGGTACCAATGCAAGAGGTTACTATGCATAAGGTTTGGTGCAAAACAAAAAAGCAACCAACAAAAAAAATATGATGGACAAGGGGAACCAACAGAACAATTGGATAAGTGTCGAGCGTTGTGGAAAATGACATCCCAAAGTAATGGCCTCATCATTTTGTACATACCTTAGAGAGCATCCCAACAAACTAGTATGTAGACCAGGAAATGCACAGAGGAACTACGAGCTAGCCAATATTGCAACAAAAATTTACAGTCACTTTCTCATTTGAGCATGAGAACCCCAAAATATATGCAACACTTAAACAAATAAGAGGGGTGATATTCATTCAGAAACCATAAGTTGAACTCATAATAGAGGAACAACACCAGAACAAACATACAATGAAAGAATTGTTGTCATGCTACCATGTGTAGGAAGAAGTACAAGAGGAAGACGACCCACACGATATTCAGATTGAGTAAGCGAAAGGAGAAAGAGAAGTGGAAGGTCCACCTCTGGAATCATAAGTAATTGATGTGCTGATCAAGGTGAATAAAGTCAACATTGGGACAATTGAGAATCCCAAAATGGCCAACATTGGAGACTACTGGGATGAGAAAACAATAGAAATCATAACATAGTTACTGTGTGGGTACATCGACCTGTTCCCCACAACGTTTACAGAAATTAAGGGCGTAGAAGGAGAGCTAGGTGAAATGAAGATACCACTAAGAGATGAGGCAAGACCGATCAAACAACGACCATAGAAACTAAATCCAATATATAAGAAAAAATTCAAAGCTGAGATCAATAGGATGCTTGAAGCTGGAATCATAGAACCCATGGAAGAATCATAATGAATAAGCCCCATGGTAGTTCAGGAGATAAAACAAGGTGGGATAATAATATGCATCAACTTGAGGAAGTTGAATGATGCATTCCTACATGACCCGTTCCCTACACCCTTCATGGATGAAGTGTTGGAGAACATAGGAGGACATGAAGTTTATTTATTCACCGACGGATTTTTAGGATACCATCAGATCAAGATAACATCGAAAGACAGATATAAGAACACTTTTTCTATGGAATGGGGATCCTACTAGTACATGGTCATGCCATTTGGATTGAAGAATTCACCCGCAATATTTTCCAAAGTAGTCATAGCTGCATTTAAGGAATTTATCCACCAGTTTCTAGAGGTATACTTGGATGATTGGACAATCTATATTATGTTGCAATACCATGTAGAGGTCTTGCGGATGATGTTAGAAATATGCAGGCAGTGCCATATATCATTAAACATCAAGAAGTGCATCTTCAAAACACCGTTTGGGATACTATTGGGCCATATAGTATGCAAGCAAGGTTTACTAGTAGATCCTGTGAAAATTGCAGTAATCGTTAACCTACCACCACCAAAAATAGTCTGTCAAATAAGGGCGACATTGGGACACATAGGATACTACAAAAAATTGATCAAAGGGTACGCACAAATCACCGTGCCAATGGATAAACATGTTAAGGAAAGATACAAAGTTTCAATAGAATGAGGATTGTCAACATGGTCTAGATGCACTGAAAGAAAACATGGTAACAACGCCAATACTAGTATTCCCAGATTGGGAGAAGACATTCCACGTACATGTAGATGCATTAGCCATAACACTTGGAGCTATTTTGGTGCATCCAAGAGAAGGATATTTGGATCATCCTATAGCATTTGATAGCATAAAATTGTCAGAATGAGAGAAGAACTACAACAGTATAGAGAGGGAAGGACTAGCTATGGTCTATGCATTGCATAAGTTTAGACATTACTTACTGGGAAAACATTTTAAGATGTTCACAGTTCATTCAGCCCTTAAGTACCTAGTCAACAAGCCAATATTGGGGGGGAGAATCTGTCGATGGTTACTACTATTTCAAGAATTTGATTTTGAAGTAATAGTCAAGCCATGGAAGTTGAACGCAAGACCTGACCACCTATCAAGGGTCATGAACGGAGAGGAATCTACAAATTTAGAAGACAACTTTCCAGACGCACAATTATTTTCAGTCCAGATCGCTGATGAATACTTCACATACATCATCCAGTACTTGAGTACAGGGACTACGCCACAGGGATACAACACCGCTGCTGATTGCAGGACACTTATACAAAATGGGAGTAGATAGCATCTTGCGAAGATATGTGCTAGAACATGAAAGACCAAGGATTTTAGCAGAAGCCCATGAAGGAATAGTAGGAGGACACTACACAGGCAAAGCTACCACGCAAAAGATATTGCATGTAGGACTATGGTGGCCGACCATTCAGAGAGTCTCAAAAGAGTACTTCCAGAGATGCGATGTATGTCAAAGAGTTGGTAAAAAAAATAGAAGGGATGCGATGCCCCTACGACCATAGGTAACATTGCAGGTATTCAACAAATGGGCAATAGATTTTGTGGGACCAATTAACCCACCAACAAAGAGGACAAGAGAAAGGTACATTATCACTGCGACATAATAACTGACAACATGGGCAGAAGCAATAACAGTCAAATATTGCAGCGCAAAAACATCAACACACTTGCTATTCGAGCAACTGATCACTAGATTTGGTTGCCCAAGAATTTTGATGAGTAACCAAGGCACTCACTTCATTAACAACACTATTAAGGCTCTGACTGAGGAATTTGAAGTCCATCACCAAAAGAGTACTCCATATCATCCACAAGTGAATGGAACAGTAGAATCCTTTAACAAAATCTTGAGAATCCATTGACGAAGATCTATAATGTCAACATGGATGATTGGGACCTAAAAATACCAACAATATTGTGGGTATATAGGACCACATGCAAGAACTTGACATGACACACACTATTCAGATTGGTATATGGACAAGAAGCAGTGGTGCCATTATAATTTATGGTACCTAGTCTGTGCATAACAACGATTACAAACATGACCGAACAAGGCATCATACATGATAGGCTGAATCAATTGATGATCATGGATGAATATAGGATCCTAGAAGGGTTCCACCAAGAAGTTTAGAAAGCAAGGGAAAAATATTGGCATGAAAGACATATCAAGAGGAAAACTTTCAAGGAAGGAGACTTAGTGTTGATGTATGACAGTAAATCCATTTAGCATCGAAGAAAACTTAGAATGCACTGGTTAGGACCATATGAAGTAAAAAATGTCATAGATGGGGGAGATGTACATTTGAAGGAATTAGGAGGCACACAAATCAGAGGGATGATCAATGGGAGCCGACTGAAGCTGTACAAGGAAATTCGACCACCCGCAACTTGAAAGACACCGTGCAGTCAAAAAAAAAAATATAGTACAAAATATCAAAAGGGAACAACAAAGGCATAACACACTGAAACTAGAAGGAGAATGAACCAAAAGTCAAATGAGCATACACACCTGAGACCGATGAAGACAATGACAATGGTCATTTCAAAGTGAAAACAAGCGGGAAAGGCAGATACAACAAAAGAAGCGCCAATTGACAACGAATATCATAATTGAATGCCAGAAACGACGGACAAGATGTTGCATTAATCATGCCAACTGGAGATAGCAAGGGAAATCAATGACAAGTACGAAGGAACCGACGGTTCAATTAAAGAATAATGATGGAAATGTATCCGACAAGCTTCACCTGACGCCGATACAAAGAAAGGACGTTGGAGCGGAACAATTATTGTGAAATTGGAATAGGAACAAGAGTGAGAGAGAATACGAAGAAGAGAGTGAAGGTTGCATATGATACTGAGCTCGGTGAACGATAATGTTTTACCTCCATGGAACTACCTAAGCAAGGAGAACTAATCCATACTACCAGACAACCCCGAGGTAGGACCAGGTCACAATCACAACCATAGCAAAGCGAACAACAACAATCTCAGTTGCCAGAAGTTGTCAATGTGGAAAAAATCCTATCACTAAATACAACACTAGGAAGCTCCACACCCATTGAGGAAGAAACCCAACAGAAAACACCTGCGGGCATGGACATCAATAGGTCAAAAGAGGAGTAGGGCCGATAGAATGAGGATGAAGGCATCCAAGTGAAACCAAAAAACCCTATGGAAGCCCCGAGAGTCAACGTGACGGTTCCAAACCAGGAAGAAATAGCCGCGTTAGAAGAATCACAGAAAACCACGTCAGAACAAGCACAAGAGAAATCAGTGGAGGATGTCATTGGTCGACTAGAGCAATATGAAAAAGAATGAACAATGTAGGTTGGAACCTCGAGTCATCCACCACCGTGAAAGGAAAAGAAAACGGTATCTAGGTCATCGCGTAGACAACCCATCACAACAATTTTTTTGCTGTGCATATCAGAAGGGGTACATGTATCAACAAATTTGTTAGGTTATGTAGAGAAATTGAGGTACTTAGAACATGATGTAACATACACAAAAAGGTTCCCAGAGTTCTCTAAGAAAGTCTACCTATAGACTGTGGGTATAGGACCCTTTGGGGAACCAATCCATCAACCAGTCTAGTGGGCAACAAGATTGGCCAAAAACAGAATTCTAGGTCTGTTGGACCTACCACACTTTGGAAGAGGCTAGTATGAAAACAATTGCATCAAGCAATTGATGTAGGTCACACATGGCAGATATCTGTGGTTGGAACAACTTGTCTCAATAGACATAGAGCTCATCGCACACATCACAGGGCTGCCATCACAAGGCATGTATTCTGCACAGTTCCTCGAGGACATAACAAAGGAGAAAGAACTGGCCGAGGAGATGAAGAAAAAATATGACACCGAAAGGGGGTTGCATGGAATCATTATCAAGTGTATTAGTGACATTGTGACAAGAATGGACACAAAAAATATGGCATGCAATTTTCTCAGGAAATTCCGCAAGGAGGAAGTCCCTACCTGGGTTGTTGCAGCTGCATCATAGTGTGTTGAGGGCACCACACTCAACTGGGACCCTTATTTGTCGAACATGTTCAAAGGATGCACATGATCTGGGGACATAATTCAATTATTCATGGCAGCTCATATTGATAGCCATAATGGGACAGAAGGAGCCGAAATACTCATTTTTTTCCACTAGACCCAAACCCTGCCACGAAGCGTGATACTTATCACTTGGAGCCACTTCAGACACCAAGAATAGGAGAGAGAATGTAGCTATATTTGAAGGATATATACACGACCTACAAGACACCATTGCCAACACTTGTAGGATAACACCAGAAGTTGTTGCACACTGTCAGGGCATAGCCAACTTCAAAGCCACTAGACATGCGATGTGGATCCAGGTGTGGAAGGACCCTGAAAATCAATGGCTACAACTGCGTTACTGCATCAGGGAGGGGGACATACAAATGGCCATTAAGGATTGGGAATATGAATGGAGGATTCCAGTCCTCACTCGAGAAATACCTGTAGATATAGAGGAGGAGGAGGTAAGATAGGAACACACACATGTTGAGGAGATAGGGCAGGAACAAACATAACCCGAGGAAGTAACAGTGTCCAAGAAACCAAGGACAGGTCAAAACAAGCCACAAGAGAAGGAAGGGGAGACATCCAAGAAAAAATTTCAGACGAGGAAGAAGAAGAACACACAGGCACCACAAGTACAACAAAAACAGGTCGAGGCAGCACAAGGAACTATATCAAGTGCTACTCCATAATAGCTAGGCCAGACTAAGCGGCCAACCACCCAGACGAGGGGGTGCACACAATAAGACAAAGGAACATAGAACACCCCCAGATTATAGAATCACTGAGGATGATGCAGACATGGTGGCCCAAATTGTCCAGGATCACACAGTTGAATATTTAGAGAATGTTGTGTGCCAAAGGGACAAAATTGAGGAAGATATGGCACGCATATGACATCTCCTTAGGTAGCTCAAGGAAGCACAAACAACCGAAAACAACATATAAACGGGCCCATAAACATCGCAGATAGGAGGAGAACATAGAGCAAGAGAGAATGATACAATTCAGATGACAAAAAAGCTGAGTTCAATGTTTCACATCACACTCAACATGATGCACATGGATGAAATCATGGGGCATACACCCCTAAAAGACTCGGCTCAACTACAATTGGTATTTCTGCGGATACCAACCAAGGCCTTGCATAAATTGGAAGTCAGCATTACACATGAGGTACAGTCTCGTGCACACACAAAGAAAATAGAATTATAGCAGGAAAAGGATGATCAGGATGGGTTGGAATTGGTACTTGAGAATTCCAAGATCAAGACCAAAGATGAGAAGGAACACGTGAAGGGACTGGAGAAGAAAGTGGCCGTAGCCTGCGAGAAGATCCCAAAGAACGCGCAGGCGATCAAACTCACGGTGACAAAAAAGATTGATCAGATTGTGTAGACAATCGATCAATACCAACAAGATATTGAGAATATCCAGGAGTAGCTCACACCTACCACTGCACTGGAGGTGAGGGAGCAAAGGAAACATGAGGCAACAACGCAGATACAAGAGATAGAATGACAAGTCGATGCGACAGACGACTTGTTAGAGAAAGTAGCGAAGGTCTAGATGAATATGGAAGAGGATCAACATGTCCATTAGAGGGACCAGGAAGGAGAAAGGATAAGCACATCTATCTAGGACCTCAAGCAGAGGCAGAAGACAATGCCAATCATGAAGCATGTCAAAGGGGCACAAGACATGAAGAAATTGCAGAGAGAACTCATAACTGTGCAGATATAGAAAAAGGAGCGCCAAGCTCAAATGGAACCACTCTAGGAGCGAGCAACAAAGGTCATTGCATAGATAGAGGAATCCAAAACATATATGGAACAAACCTAGGTAGAATGTGCAAGGATGGTCAATGACGATATTGCAGTGTAGATATTGGACACACTCAATGAGAAGACCATGCAGGCCCAAACATAAGAAACAAAGCTCATGGATAAGTTCCAAGCGATCACAAGGGAGATCGACGAAGCACACAGGGGTTAGGTGGCTCGGGACAAGCCACATGTCAGTGTTGGGGGCATGTTGGAAGAAGGAAAAATCAGAAAAAGAGGCTATTTTGGGAAGAAAGGCATGCACGAGGAAAGAAACAGTTGGAAGAAAGAGCAACACGCACGCATGCATGGAATACCTAACAACGTTAGGTTTAGGGTTGTTGTAATACATTGTAATGGATGATGAGATAGAACTGTATAAATATAGATACCTAGGAGGTCTAGAGGGGTTGGTTTTTAGAGAGTCGGAAGAGACGACGAGAGGAAGGAGTCTTGTTTTGAGAACTAGTTGTAATCCTTCTGTCATACGACCTACTTTTGTAAGCTGTTGAGATGTAGAGGGTCAGAAGGGTAGATCTCAAGAGTTAGATCATAGGATGAGGATCCTAGTGTGATCTAGTCTGCCTTGTAATAGATCTCGACCCGATTGAGGATGAGTTGTAAAGAGTGTGACACTGTAGTTTTGGAACTACCATTATAGAATATCTTGAGAGCCAGATCTTTGTGGACGTATCCTAGGGGGGGTGAACCACGAAAAAATCTATGCTATGTGATTGAATTCTTCTGTCTCTTTTACTATTTATGAGTAGATGTTAGCATGATGAATGAATGAGATAATTACATTACATGAATAATTGCGAAGGACCATATATTTCTTTAACAAGTTAATTAGAACTCTCAACGCACACTTCTCAGATCTCCATTCAATCCTGGACTGCAAACACTTGAGTATTGTAGTCACCCTTTAAGACTATCTCGAGTGAGATTGCACAGTGCACTCTATACGTTGCATTGCCTTCTAGTTTACCAGGAGGGCCAATAGTTTTAGAAACTTTTTGGAACCCCAACAGACTTGAACCTGGGTCAATCATGTTAAATGTATAACTCAAAGAAAAGAAACCAACAATTATGTAATAGACAAAGAGGTGTGATGATTCATGAAAGGGTGTGAATTCCCATGAAGAGTTATTATGAATGAATATATAAGAGGGTTGATAATTGAAGTAGAATATGGACTGTAGAAGATACATTGAAGATCAGAAGATAGAAGAAGAGAGAGGAGTAGTCAATACAGGATACAAAAGTTTTCCATATTCAAAAATTAAGGGTGGTTGGGAGGTTGGAGCTTGCAGGGGAGTAGGTGCTTCCTTATTAGTTGTAGCTGACTAAACATGGGGATGAACCCTCCTACCAGTTGGATATGATGAACAAGGGTGTGGGTGCATCTTGATCTGTGGGTGCTGATCTAAGAGGAAGAACATCTTCCTTCTATGTAACTTGTAAAACATAATTTTGCAATTAATAGAAAAGTGTTCGTGGTTTTCCCAATTGGGTTCCACGATAAAATATTGTGTTAATATTTTGATTGCATTAACAAAATAAAAATTGATAAAATTATTGTGTCACCAATTCACCCCCCCCTCTTAGTGACAGGATCTGGTCCTTCACTTTTCGACAAAGAAAGGTCGTGGCATTGTCTGTTACACGGATTTTGTCGCTGAAACTACAATTTTCCTTATTCTCTGGCTTGTCTGGCTTGCTCCAAGAAACATAGATTTGATGCCATGTTAATGTTCAATGAAGCCTATACAGGAGATCTAGTTAAAGCAAATAAAAACAAAGTTTATCAAGAAAGGATGAGATATTCAATATGGAAGAATGAGAAAATATATTCACACTACTCCAATGAGCTGACCAATGAATGAATGATTGATACAATGAATGAGTGGAATACACTCATATATAAGGAAAGAAAATTCCATAATTAATAAAAACAATCAAGGAGTTATCTTTCCTTAGGAATTCATGCATGCATAATAACATAATAATGATGTTCAAAATAGAAATTCTAGAATAGAACTAGTCAGTTAACTCCCACTAAACTAGTGTGTCGAAAATAGAATTTTTCCAACAATTTGGAGTTGTTGGCATTTGTCAATTTATAATATAGAATGCATTTTTGAGTGGAATAACATAAATATACTTTGCAATTTTCCCCAAACCAATAAGCCAAAACCAATTTCAATTCTATAGATTACATACATGGGAAATTCATGATGTGTTGGGGTTATCAAATTTTTGTGGTATATAAATTGTAATGTAACTCTATATATCCTCCATTAATTCATGTTTTTTTTGAATATTTTAGTATTCTATTAATGCTATTCTATATCTTGTAGGTATTCATAGAAAGAGAAAATATGCTTGTCCAACATGTGGTCCCAAAACAATATATAGACATTCAAGAAGTTTAGGAAAGGTGGTGTATGATGAGTATAGGCATGTCCTCCCTAGGAACCATAGGTATTGAACTATGGTTTTTTCTTCAATGGGAAATAAGAGGCTAGGAAAAAACCTTGAAAAAAACACCTAAACTATGGAAAAAGGCATTTGAGAAGAATCATGGTAAGTAAATGGTTTTAGTTACCTCCATATATATATATATATATATATATATATATATATATATATATATATATATATATA
>ML781582.1:126250-152992 GCA_009831015.1 Picea engelmannii
GATATTGGTCCATTTGTCTCTATTTTTCATTTTCTCATATGCTTTTAGTTTTTAGTTGTTTTAGTTTAGTTTTTGTTTATAACTTTGTTGTTTTTCTTTCTAACCTTTTACCTTACAGCTGTCATGCCTAGCAGAGCCCAACTAGGCATGTAAGCACTCTTAATTTGCTCACCTAGTGACGAATTGGGTGCAAACACTATGTGATGATTGGTTGATGGTGATGATTTAATGTAAAGTTTTATTATCTCTCATATATTCTTGGGTGAAAGGAAGGGGCAAGGATGGAGAGTTCAACTCTCTCTTGATATTGGAGGATTGTATTTTCCTCTTGGAGGTTTATCCCTCCCTTTACATTTGGAAGTTGTAGCTACCTTCGGAAGTCATTACTTCCCTTGAACAAAAACTATTGATTATTTATCATATATTGTGCATGGCGTATTGTGGTGTATTGGTGTAGCTCTTATACTATTGTTCACTGCTCATTGGATATAATTGAATGGTTTAAGTATAAGTTGAAAAAGGTTTTTAAATTGTACTTGATACTGATTCACCCCCCTCTCAGTATCAACAACTACTAGGCCGACCCTATTACATATGTATTTAAACATTAAATGTACATTTAGGCCCATATAGTCCCCCCATTGTGGTCATAATAATATACATTTATCAATATATATGCCCCCCTTGGGTCATAACATTGTTCCACCTCACTGCCACATGTCATTTGAGGATATGTCCATGTCACCACCACATGTCCTAGTATGGTAGGTCTATAAAAAATGGGGAAGAAAATTAGGATAAGAAAGAATATTAAAAAATTAAATGGAGGGTTTGTGGATTTATGGGAATGCAGAGGTAAAGGAGGTAGGTGAGAGGATAGAAAATGGTAAAATGACTAAGTATGAGGTGAAAAAGGGGAATGGAGTGCATATTAGTCAATGTGAATGTGCGTATGTACATACCTGTAAAAATGGATATGAGAAAGAGTAAGGAGGTTCGATCTGAAATGACAAATATGGCTAAGTATGAAAATATGTAAACAAGTGAAAAGTGAATACGGACCCACTGACTTGCCAATTTGGAGACCCAAGAAAGAGTTGAGGGATGGTATGTAACTTCACTTTTGTATTGCTTGAATTTGGCTAAGTGTTGGAAGAGTAAAAAATGGTAAGTGTCACAAAAGTATATAATGGATTTATGTGAAATATGGTATGTGAAAATAAGAAAATGGAAATGAAATATGGAATCTGGGAAAATAATAATGGAACAATGGGAAAAAATAAAATGTAAATGAATAAAGATAATGAACTAGAAAATGGAAATGAATTATGGGAATAGTGTGGAAATGAATTATGAAAATGAATAAGTGCCGGGCGTTGGTCCTAAAGTCTACACCTAACTGCTAAAGGGTAGATATAGGCCACCTCAAGTTTGGAATGGTTGGTTTTTGATAATTTGATTTTGTTGGTCAGTTGGAGGGTTGGTTTTACCAAGACAGAAACATGGTTGGGTTGGAAAAATGATATGGCTGTAGGTCCTCCTTTCCTGGTGATGCAGGAGCATCGTAAGCACATGCAAGTGAAGGACAACTGGAAACGCACCAACGCACATTTTGAAGGCAATTTGAATTTCAAAAGAGAGAGCATTAATGTTACAACTAGGATGTATTGCATTTATGTTATGGAGATTGTAACCAGATCTTGAGCATTGCTCTCATCTGTTGATTATGGAAGCGTTTAATTGTAATGAATGTAAATTAGGTAGCTTTTAATTTTTGACTAGATAGCTTAGAGCTGTAAGAGGGAAAACTCTAGAAAGATCCCTCATAGGTATTGTATTGGAGAATTATTATCATTGTAATTTTAAGCTGGAGAGAAAGAGACCAAGGGAATATGAGAACATAGATTAAAGAATTTGTATAAGGAGATAGCTGTCACTATTGGACCCATGTATAGAAGCATTGGGATTAATATAAGAATGCTTTAATTCCATTTCACGGTGTTGTCATGGTTACTGTTTACATCTATTGAATGGTATGTTAAAGTCTGTTTATATTTTCTGTTATGAATTTGTTTCAATGCTATGTGTATGGATTCTTTTATTTCATGTCGAATGTATGAAGTCTGCGAGAGGAGAAGTATAAGTTTCAATTGTTTCTCTTCCTGAGAAATCCTGCAAGTAGTGCAGTGAGAGTCTGCAAGGATTGCATTGATGAGATTCTGAGTTTTATCTCAGAAAGGCTTAGGAGGGTTACCGTTGTTCTTATACCATCAAGAGTGCAAGTACAACACAAGAGTCGTGCAAGGAGTGCATATGATGGTGGAAGTCTCAGAATTTACCAACCAAGGAAAAAGGTTGAAGAACTATTGTCACAAGGAGTGCACATAGTTGAAAGTGTTCAATAACCAGAGGTTATTGTGAATTCCACAAGGAGTGTGTGCAAGGACCCTTTATATATCCTTGAGTTTGCAGTAGAACAAAGCTCAGGAAGGATAGAGATTTGGAAGGGGTTTGAAGGGAGGATGAGGTCTGAAGTTGCCTCGCAAAAGTTAAGCCCAGGAGGAATAGACACCAGGTATTTGGGCATGAGTCTTTGAGAAGCCTGAATGGATGATTGAAATTCTCAGAGGGAGAATTGCCAAATTTTTGTGGACTATTAGATCTTGCGTATCAGCGGGAAGGTTAAGACTGAGTGTCATTCAACACTTGTAAGATTAGGAGGAGTAGTGGCTGTTGGATTTGGATCAACGAGAGCCGTTGATCTCTCTCTTGAATTGTGTTATTTTGGAATTCGGGATGTGGAGAAAGTTGTAACTCACAGTCGAGAGTTGTGAATTCCCAATTTGCGAAGTCCCGATAGAATTAGGATTGTCAGATTGCGGGAATATCAGAGCCTTTGATTTGTGATGAGGATTCATCGCGATTTTAGCTATTGGTGAAGAGTGTTGTTGCATTTCAAATCATTGATACGTGAAATTTTAAGGTGCCAAAATATTTGGGTCCCATATTTTAGTTAAAGGTCACATCAAGTGGAGTTAAGGGATGAGTCAAAGACTTGTTGACCCTTTTCAGGGTTTCGGGGATTAAAAGGATAAGAGGAATTCACAACAGGGATCGTGAAGTCGCGAAAACCGAAACACCTTTTCGGGCAAAAATTGTGGTCACATCAGTTGATCACGTGGGTAAGAGTTTGCGCTTTGTGCCAGTTTACATAGGCATAACTCCGAAGAAGGACCTATGGAAACACTTGTGTGTTGGAGGTTCCTGCGAGGAATCAAAGAGTCAATCAGACTCAAAGGGAGATAGAGAATGATCCTTAGACCAGGAGGTCGAGCAGAACCTGCTGAGGTAGGGGTTCTGCATTAGGTGGTATCAAAGCTTACAATCATTGTTCTCTGTAAGCAGAGAGACATAGGGAAAGTTGTTATTCAATTATGCATTGAACATATTTAGACAATGCTGCCAAAAAGACATCAAGATAGACCAATGCCTGGCTATGGAAAGGGAAATGAGAGAACTCCATGCTCGATTATATGCTATTGAGATAGCACAGATACAGGCAGCTGATGCTAGAGATGTCAGTGAAGCTGAAAGTGAGAATGAGGCTAGAGCTGAAGAAGAAGTTGTAGCCGAAGCTGCTGCATAATAACATCTATTTAGAGTAGTCGCAAGAATAGGTGCCAGAGAAAAGATGGACATTTCGATGTACGAAGGAAAATTAGACGTTAAGGAGCTTCTATATTGGTTTAGATATCTATATAAGTACTTCGATTATGAAGATATCAAAGAGGATAAAAAAATAAAAATGTTGTCACTAGGCTTAAAGGGCATGCAACACTGTGGTGGGATGAACTGCAGGCTGACAGGCGTTGCAAAGGCAAGAAAAGAATCAAAAGCTGGGATAAGATGGTCTCTAAGATGAAAGCCAAGTTTATACCCAGAGATTACCAAATCAATCTGTTTTGAAGAATGCATAATTTGAGACAAAAGGGGATGATAATGAAAGAATACACTAAATAATTCTACAAGATAAACATGATAAAGATTTCATGGACAAAGGGTTGGTTAGAGAAATCTTGAGTCCATGTGTTGTACCAACAATGTTAAGTCTAAAGAAAGATGGTCTATGGAGAACGTGTACAGATTTGAGGGCTATAAGCAAAATCACCATCAGGTATAGATTTCCTTTACCGAGGATGGATGACTTGATGGATTTCTTGAGTGGAGCAATGTTTTTTTCAAAAATTGATTTGAAAATCGGATATCATCAAATTAGAATGAGGGAAGGTGATGAATGGAAGATAACATTCAAGACGAATGAGGGGTTGTATGAATGGCTTGTCATTCCATTTGGTTTGATGAATGTGCCAAGTACTTTTATGAGATTAATGAATGAAGTCTTGAAGGATTTCATTGGAAAGTTTGTAATTGTGTATCTTGATGATATACTGATCTTCAGTAAGACTGAGGAGGAACATTTGAGACACCTAAATCTAGTGATGAGGAGGTTGTAGCAAGAGAAATTGTTGATAAATTTGAAGAAGTCGTCTTTCATGAAGAGAGAACTTCAGTTCGAAGTGGGAGATTTGGTCTTAGTGCATCTGAGGAAGGAAAGGTTCCCAAGGGGAACATATAATAAGCTAAAAATGAAAAATATAGGGCCGTGTAATATTCTGAAAAAGTTTCAGGCCAATGCTTATGAAATAGAATTACCATATGGGGTAGGGATATCACCCATATTCAACGTAGCAGATCTGTATCCTTACAAAGCAGATGAAATAGAGGAATTAGAGGAAGTTCAATGGGTTAAACAGATGCCTATAGCTGAAAAGCCACAGATGGAAAGGATAATTGATCAGAGAATTAGTAAGGAGACCCGAAGGAAGAAATATTTTGAGTATTTGATAAAATGGAAGGGACACTCGATTGAAGATGCAAGCTGGGAAAGAGAAGAAGAGATCCACAAACATGGACAGACAGTGCAAGAGCTCATGAACAGGAGTTCATGAATTTTTCAGCCAAGGGAGTATGATGCAAGAGCATCGTAAGCATGCACAAGTGAAGGACAACTGGAAATGCGCCAGCGCACATTTTGAAGGCATTTTGAATTTCAAAAGATGGAGCATTAATGTTATAGTCAGAAGGATGTATTACATTTATGTTATGGAGATTGTAAACAGATCTTGAGCGTTGCTCTCATCTATCGGTTATGGAGGCATTTAATTGTAATGAATGTAAAGTAGGTAGATTTTAATTTTCGACTAGATAACTTAGAGATGTAAGAGGGAAAACTCTAGAAATATCCCTCGTAGGTATTGTATTGGAGAATTATTCTCATTGTAATTTTAAGCTAGAGAGAAAGAGAGCAAGGGAATAGGAGAACAAATATTGAAGAATTTGTATAAGCAAATAGCTTTCACTATTTAACCCATGTACAAAAGAACTGGTATTAACATAAGAATTCTTTAATTCCATTTCATGGTGTTTTCATGGTTATTGTTTACATCTATTGAATGGTATGTTTACAGTCTCTTTAAGTTCTTTGTTATGCATTCGTTTCAATGCTATGTGTATGGATGCTTTGATTTCATGTTGAATGTATGAAGTCTGTGAGAGGAGAAGTATAAGTTTCAATTGTTTCTCTTCTTGAGAAATCTTGTAAGGAGTGTAGTGAGAGTCTGCAAGGATTGCGTTGATGAGATTCTGAGTTTTATCTCAGAAAGGATCATGAGGCTTACCGTTGTTCTTATACCAGCAAGAGTGAAAGTACAACACAAAATCCATGCAAGGAGTGTGCAGGCCGATGGAAGTTTCAGACTTTACAAACCAAGGATAAATGTTGAAGAACTGTTGTCGCAAGGAGTGCACAGAGTTGAAAGTGTTCAATAACGAGAGGTTATTGTGAATGCCTCAAGGAGTGTGTGCTAGAACCCTTTATAAATCCTTGAGTTTGAAGTAGAACAAAACTCAGGAAGGATAGAGATTTGGAAGGGGTTCGAAGGGAGGACGAGGTCTCAAGTCACCTCGTAGAAGTTAAGCCTAGGAGGAATAGATGCCAGGTATTTGGGCAGGAGTCTTTGAGAAACCTGAATGGACGGTTGAAATTATCAGAGGGAGAATTGCCAAAGTTTCGTGGACCATTAGATCTTGCATATCAATGGGAAGGTTAAGCCTGAGTGTCTTTCAACACTCGTAAGATTAGGAGGAGTAGTGGACGTTGGATTTGGATCAACGAGAGACATTGATATTGCGCTTGAATTACATTATTTTGGAATTTGGGATGTGGAGAAAGTTGTGACTCAGAGTCGAGAGTTGCCAATTCCCGATTTGTGAAGTCTCGATAGAATCAGGACTGTTAGATCATGGGAAGCTCAGAGCCATTGATTTGTGATGAGGAGTCATTGCAATTTCAACTATTGGTGAAGAGTGTTGTTGCATTGCAAATCACTGATACGAGAAATCCCAAGGTGCTGAAATATTTGAGCCCCATATTTTAGTTAAAGGTCACATCAAGTGGAGTTAAGGGATGAGTCAAAGATCCATTGACCCATTTTGGGGTTTCAGGGATTGAAAGGATCAGACAAATTCACATCAGGGGTCACGAAGTCGCAAAACCTGAAACACCTTTTTCGGGCGAAGATTGTGGTCACGTCAATTGATCATGTGGGTAAGAGTTTGCACTTTGTGCCAGTTCACACAGGTGTAACTACGAAGAATGACCCGTGGAAACACTTGTGTGTTGAAGGTTCCTGCGGGGAATCAAAGAGTCAATCAAACTCAAAGGGAGATAGAGAACGATCCTTAGACTGGGAGGTCGAGAAAAATTTGCTGAGGTAGGGGTGTTGCATCACCTGGTGGCACAAAAATGATAGACAAGTGAGAAAATAGAGGGATGAACAAAGGAAGGACAAAAAACAACTTAATGAATTATCTGCTCTAAGAAGTTTTAAGACTCAAAGTAATATTTCAAGTCATAAACAAATATCCAGACACAATTACAACCACAAGTTGCAATAAAACAAATCTTTACTAAAGCATTAACTGTTTTCTAGGTTGCATATCAGTAAAAGATGAGTTATACAATAGCTGAAAGGAAAATGAAATGTACTTTGTGTTGAGGAAAAGATATGAAATTATATTACTCAAACATTTATAGATTGTGCTTGGCTAAAGCGAGATAGATGAGAATATCACCCTATGTTTATAGCCATCAAAATTGGTATCCTAATTCACAAGTATTGTTTACAAGTGCTTAGGCTGGCTTTTTAATAAATAAAAGATTGCTGAAAAATTCATTATCTATGTAATTTTATGAATATAACATACGATGAAATAAATATAGAGATAGAAGTAAAGACACCAAGTCAATAATCAAAACAGATGAGACATAAAGAAATCGTTTATTTCATTCCAATTCATAAAAAAAATCGTTTTCTTTACAAAATTTCCTAAGGAAGTATTGGACCAAAGTGAAACTTAGATGTCCCCAATGAAACATACAAAAGGACTTCTAACATAAAGTAAAAAAATGAACTTTAAAATCTGGACCAACTTTCCATAGATTGCTTCTCACTCGACTTTGCACAATAGCCTTTGTCAGTCATGAAATCTAATTCACCAACAAACAAGTCTACACATACTATCAAAGATAGATCAACACCTATGAAAAACAAGTGTCTGAATGATGTAATTCAACCTTGAATATTGTTGTCTACAATAGGACCCTGCAATCATAAAAAATAATTAGACTTCTAATGAATTAAGGAATGAATGAAAACTAAATTATCTCAACAAAACTCAAAGAGCAAACCTTAGTATGCTTTTCCTTCTATTATCCTCTTGTTCCTCCTTTTCCTTTTTCCTTTAAGCAAATTAGAATTGGTTGAAGTAGTTGAACTACTTCTTTAGTTAAGTGAACTAAAAATCAACCAACTTTTTAGTTAAGGGGGAAAAATAATAAAATCATAGTAAGGGTTTTAAATAAATAATAAATAGTACATGGGACCCCTTGTGACTCCCTTTAGTTCTTTAACAATCATAACACAACTAATTAATCAAAAAAACATCCCTCCTTGTGACTTCCATCATCACTTTCATATTTGGACAATTTATATAAATGATAATGGAAATTTTTTCCAAAAATATATTACCCATATATCCAAAAATAGTGTGTTGTCCAAAATTTCAGAAGCCAATTGTTCTCAACAATTAATAAAAAAAAATTTAAAATCCATATTTTCCACTCCGGGAGGCAATATTTCCCTTGTTGCTATTGTCACCTTTTGATATCTCTGAGTTTTCCCTAGGCTATGTGGAGCCTTTAGGCATAATCTCACTGATCACATGAGAGCAATCATCTCTCAAATGCATGCGGGAGGACACAGATTTGTCAGAGTCATTTGAGGGCGAGAAAGGGGAAATAGTGGATTTTCCTTTGTCAGGAGCATGGTGGGCCTCGATTTTTAACCTTTTTCTTGCATGGGAAGACTATACTGGTGAGTGGACAGGGGCAACTTGGACAATTTGATTAATAGGTGGAGGAGCAGGTAGAGACAAGTTAGGCCAACCACGATGTTGGGAGAATGTTGGGTGGACAATCTCTTGCCATCCATTGTTTTCGGGGAATTTAGGTTGCAGTGAGACATGAGGAGGCACTGCGATACTAGGGACCTATGGGGCTTGGAATGGATGCCTTTCAGGCCTAGGTTGGACCACTCCTTGTCCAATCCAGTTAAAAAATCCAACTTGAAATAAATGGCCTAACTCTTGCGAGTCTGCATCAAAGTGTATAGAGAATCTTGGCCTTCTAAGGCCCCTATTCCAATTTCCTCTTCCTTTATTACCCCTGACATGGATACATATGCTAAAAAATCTCATTCCTTTATGCATAATTGATTATCAAATAGTCTCTTTAACAACCATACATGACAACTCTTTTAAATATGAAATAAAATTTGGCTCAACAACATATCAGACTCATGCAATCCAATCCATACAAATCGTATAATACTTGTCAATGAGCAGGGGGTGAACAAGGGTTCTGGGATATGTGAGGGATTGTATTGAACAAAAAGTGTTAAAATGAAGGGGCAAATATCATGATTACTACTCACAGACATCAAACAATCAACTGTATCGTAAACCAAAAGAATATATCACTGTAATTCATCCCTGTGAAATCTCTTAAATTATAATACAACATTTATCTTAACTATAATTAAATTTTAAGAAAAGGGAGTGTATAATGAATATGGGAAGGCGAGGGGGATTGTAATGTGTGAAAAGTGGAAAAATGGTAGGGAAAAGAGAGAATACTGTTCGAAAAACCAATTAAGTAATCCATAAAAGTAGTTCTGTATTCAACACAACCATTCCAACACCAATTAAACAATTGCCATGACCAATTAATAATTGCTATGTGTTAAAACTTGTTCATTGTCTCACATACAATTTCCTTTTTCAATTAATACAGTTTATAATCATACTCATAATTACTATGCCTTTCAAACATCTTGTTAAAAGAATTATGTTTCCTTTTATTTCCTTCCCTTTAATATTTAAAACAAAATCCAAAGGAACACACCCCCATATTGCTTCAACTCTGTTCAACATAAAAAACATCAACCAGTACCCATAATTTATAAATCCTCAAATCAAACATAGACACAAGTATTTACTGAGTTGAACAAACTCTTTTAAAACATGCCCGATTCTATCCTTTGACAATATTAACAATTAAATTTGAAATGAAACCATGCTACCAAAACCCCGTGCTTCATCTTCGATGGTGCAATAAAGCAAAATGATGCACGATGTCTCCATAAATCATACACAATAGACAACCAGGTCACAATCATCAACTCTTCAAATTGCAATAATCCTGATGGGGAAAATTAAACATAGATCAATCACCACTTTAATTTATACCATGATGTAGGAACAAACAAACCAACACATAACGAAAAGGGGCATCTCCGTGACTGTACATTTATGCTTACTCTCAATCAACCAATTAAAAAATGCCAAGTTATCGATTCAACTATCACAACAAAAGGAGGAAGCAACTATATACCAATTATCATCTCCAATTACAACTCTCCAACAACCGATCAAACAGAGACAAAACAATCATCAAGGACACTATCAATGCTACTCAACCAACTTATGACAGCCAACAAGAGACCCAACAAGAGTGTGACTGGTTGGGTTTATCATAATTGGGCTTTGTAACCCTAAACACAAGAAATAATCAAGGGTTTGCTCGATCACCAAAACACAGGGAGACTAGAGGTCGACCATATCAACAATAGGTGAGACATCTTCGAGACAAGCACGGTGGAACCATAAGCCTCATATCCCTTAGCCTTGTAAAATAGGGTGACAGTTCAACACCATCTAGGGTAGACCACGATGCAGAGGAGAAAATATTTCTTACTGGAGAGCAACCAACACCAAGAACGCACAAAGTCATTACCCTCGCGCTCTTCTCAAGAGATGAGCTAACACATAACAATGCCGATGGAATTGTAGACCCCAAGTACTACCAACAACCCTAAATAATACTTCTTGGCATAGTGGCCACCCAATAACCAACTGTGTTGATGCCAATAAAACCAAAAAGTGACCATGACCAGGTGAAAATATATACAGTGGCCAAAAGGTGGATTGAAACATACACAACAACCCCATTGCACCGAATAAAACTGGATATGGTTACCATAACTGTGAGGAGATGATCAACATGGATAAATAGAGTGAAACCATCCAGAAAAAACCCATAAGACAACAAAGACCCATCACAATTTCCACCACATAGAACAACTAATGAAATCACAACTTCAACCATCGATTTTTCCATTTGCAATGAATAACACACACAATCATTCCAGAGAAAACACCATGCATTTACACAGTTTCCAACCTTAAGAAAACACAGACCAACACATTATCGAGCCAACGTTCATTTCATACATATAGCGAATTCATGGATGGGAGAAAAGAACCATACCTGTAACCAATGGCCTTAAAAATGTGAGTTGGTCGAGTAGTTCCTTCCACACTTGAATATTGGAGCTTAACTACAACAAAACCAAATGAACAATAACCATGCTAGGGTGACATCCAATGGGAGAAGTATGGAGTGATGTGCATTTACAACACGTCGCTTCCATCCTCCATTTTATTCAATTTCGTAGTACATGCCAGCCAACCAAACCATACCATTAATCCATACCATTAATTCCATGCATCACAACTTACACACATTGCTTGCCAATTGTGCCACCCAATCCATATTAACCATTGCCCAAACCATACAATTACATATATCAAATGCACCCAATATAACTCAATACAAATTGTATATCCACTAACATTAATTTCTTTAAATTTCATTTGCACATAGTATAGTATAGCATAGTATAGTTCCCTTGGATTTTTTTTATATTGCTCTTGTTGTTACTAACATGTGTCTTGTGTAGGTGTTGATAGGTAATGAATCATGGTGACAATAGAAATTATAATAACAATAACTATAAGTCATTCATCCATGGAATTTAGAGCTTAGAGCAACAAAACCAACACATAAAATGCATCATCCATCTGCCATTATGTCGCAAACAAAACCAATATCGCATTGTCAATCATGTAGAACCCTGTAAGCCACATCGAAACAACAGCATAAAATGTGTAATGAGACTATTTTTGATCCTCCAGTCTACAAGGGGTCCCCACCTACTAGTATTATATATCATTAGCATAATTTAAATAATAGGCTTAAGCAATACTTTGCGAGCGAAATCCTCGTTGTGATTTTAATCATCAACACTTTGCACACATAAAAAATTTCATTCAATATAAGAGAAAGAACACATATAGATTTGAACATAAAGCACACTATCATCAAGATCATATTCACCAGGTAGAGAGCTTAATCCAATCATATAACAAGTTCAACCAGTTGATATATTGATTTGCTTCCCAAACACTAAACCCTCCATTCATACAAAAACTACATATTTATCAATGTTGTAGAGGCTCTCGCCCATCTGAAACTGAGGTTTAACTCTACACTATCTATTGGAGAACAACTTATTGACTTAAATAAATATTGATGGAGTATAGTAATGCATACTTCAAACTTGACGTAACAAAAAGGAAGTGGTTCATATCAAACACAAATTACCACTTATTATGCCTCAATTTAAAAAATTCTTTAACTTAAACAACTAAAACTACTACTAATGATAAAACTAAACTGATGCATATGCTGAAGTAAACTGAGATTTGAAAAAACTAACTAGGAATAATAGAACTAGGTTCTAAACCAAACACTTGTATCCATGCACAATGTTGGAGGCCAGCTGGAAGATAACTGGATATCCAAGCATTCCCTTTAGATACCCCTTCATAGCAACATTCTTCTTCAAATTATCTCCTTAAGAAAGAAACAAGTCTTCTGGTGTTTCTTCTGGAGTCTTTGATACTTCTTTTGCATTCCAGAGTATAATTTTTCCAATTCTTGGTTGTGGTGTTGCAAGGTTTGGAATTGAATATTCAGTTCTTGCACTTGTTGGCTGTCATTGACCCTCTCTGTTTTGGCCTCAACCTGCATTTTCTTCTTGTCTTTCTCTATGATAGACTTGATGTGGTCAACCAATGTTCTTCTCCTTGTTCTCATATTATATTTGTGTATTACTTCGAGTTCCTTTCCTTGTGTCCCTTTGATGGACCCTTATACTCCCAAAGTGTCATTTCTAATCTTTGGTTTAATGTCTTGTGAAATTTGGTAAGGATCCCCTGAATGTGGTGAGTTGCCAATAGAGTCTTTCTTAAGATCAAGTCCATAATCCCGTGTTCCCTATTATTGACTAGAGTATGTAGGATACTCTTTTTTCATAGTTACAAATGGTGCTTCTACAGTCTCACCCTCATTAGGATTTGATTTTTCCTTTTTCATTGTCACTCCGTCCAAAACATTGACTGCCATTTCTTCCATGCTGGAAAATTCAGGGCTGTCATCATCTTTGATCACAATTGTATGGGGGTATTTTAATGATGGCTTAAAAGGAGCCTTGGAGTTTAGTCTCAATTGATTTGTAATTCTGGTTTTCCTATTTGGCTTGCTTGGTGTTTCAATGTTTTGTTCACCCTTCCTCTTCTTGTCTTGTATGGCTACAAGGGATGCTTTAGGCAAGGCTTCTGTGGGAAAAACCTTTCCCTTAACTGCTTCATTGTTGCGTGATATATATCCAAGTTGCCCCCTCATTCTAGTCACATGTTTTTATATTTCTTCTTGATGGGGGTTCTCTACTCCTCCTATGAATGGCTGGATGAAAAATACCTCTGTGGTGTTTCTAATGTAGGTGGATGGACATGGGAAGATTTGCCATTTTTTCTCTCTTTCCATTTACTTGTAGAAGACCTTAGTTGCATGTGAGGGGAATCTTGCCTCATGGGGGTTTCTGGATTGTTTGGTTTCAAGAGTGTGTTCCTTGTTTTGGGGACTTTCCCATTATTTGCTACGGGTTGGACAAGCTTCATTGATATCCCAGGATCTGGTGATACCCTGACCTCTGTCTCATATTTACCTACATCACCTTCATTCTGCAAATCATGAACTTATTCCTACTCTTTCAATCCCACATATTTCAAGAAACAACCCCAAGAAATTTCAAGTTCCTCTAAAGCAAAATACACCAAAAATTTAATTAAGCCTTGATGGTACATGCTCTCGTGAGAAAATTCAGGGTGGATTTGAACCCTCCTGGAAATTTTGGTTAGGATTTTAAGTAGGTAATATGGTAAATTTATCTCTTTATCTCCACTTAGATGCATAAGGAAAATAAGGTGATAACAATGTTCTATGTTGAATCGAACCTCACCTGTTATATACCTATGCACTACTGCTAGGGTTTGTTTCTAATATTTCTTTATCCATGGCACATGGATTCCTTGTCTCTAGTCAGGGTATTGGTGCTAGGGAACCAATAATTTTTTGCATAGGTTAGGAGATAACTGTCCTTTCTTAAACCACCTTTCCCCATAGACAGGGTGAGCAAAAGCTGCTCCGATGAAGTGTTCTGTAATATGAATCTAGGTATCCCCAATATGGTTCTGGAAGCCATCGAACATCTGCGCGAACAACATATCTAGGCTTGTGTGGTGTCCTTCAAATGTGCATAAGAAGTCATACCCTTATGCTTTTATGAAAATATCCTTGATTTTGGGTATGGCCTTGAATAGTTCAAGGCCTTGTGGCTCGGTCCTGTTCAACTGCCATCGCTCTTAGGGGGGAACCATGGTGTACAAAGAGGTTATGCTGTTAATGATGCAGTGAATGTGAATCTATTCATGTTGAACTTGATACCTGCATGTTGTTAACCCTTTGTTCAACCTGTAGTAGCCATGATTGAACAATACAGTTCTCATGACCATGACTGATGCTGTATAATGATGAAACTATGTGTAAAATGGTGTTGAGGCACTCGTTTATGATCGTGCACATATGAAGGCGCCATTAAAATGACTTCAACATTTAAAACAACACATTAAATTATTAAATAATTTAGAAATTAGCGCTCCAACAATATTTGCAAGAATGTCTTAGTTCTTGCAATCAACCCTGTATGTGCATATGAAAACACTATTAGAGATGCTATGAGCAAAACCAATGTCAATCGTGATGACAAGTACTTCAGACCCAAACCATAACAAGTAATTACCCTTAAAGAAAACAAAAGATGGTGCAAAAAATCGTTTAAGAGAGGTAATGATCACAAAAATTGGGTGATTTTAGTAATGGGGGACCAACTTAACCAACATAAAAAGGTATTATTTTTTATGGAAGTATATGGTAATGAGAGAAGGGGTAGGGGTGAAGACTTAGGTCTCAACATTGGCTCCAACTAGGGACAACACCCTCTTATGGGGTGCTAAGAACAATAGATCAGGTGCCTTGGAATTCAATAACTTGCTCCCACTCCCCTTAACTTACCTATGTTTCTATCTGTCAGCCTTGTATATATGTCACTGTCTCTCAACCATGCATATTTGGAATTCCAAACTGTATCTACACACCAATGAATTTATTGGGATATGGTGTCTTTATTCACACACAAACTAACTAATCAAATGCAAATGAAAAAGAAAAGTAGCTATGGTACAAGAGGGACCTTCCCTCAATATTTCAAGCAAAATAGTGTTTTAGGAAGCGCCCATTTACTGGGCCTCCAAATATATCAGTATCATATAGATTGTGAAAAACAAATGTATTATTGTCCAGAACCTTAACCACCTTAAAAGGACCAATCCAAAGGTTATTGAACTTACCATTCTTAGGATTTTCTTCCCTTATGGCATCCCATATCAACACCAAGTCTCCCCCTTGAAAGATCTCCTTCTTGGGTTTCTTGTCAAAAGATGATTTGACCTTGCTTTGGTATGCCTCAGTTATTTGATTTAGTGATTCTCTCTTTTGTTGAACCTCTATAATCTGAAAGATTCTCCTCTGGATGTCATTTGGCTCCTCAATTTCTTCCTGTAATAATTTCAGGACTGGTAGACCAAGTGGAGTAGGGAAGACAACATCTATCCCATATACTAGCTGAAATGACAAGGTTCCCAAACATCTCTTGGTGTTGATCCTATTATCCCACAAGGAATACTTAAGTTTACATTCCCATGATTTCTTGTTTTTAGTCAACAATTTATTGATGATCCTAACGAGAGTCTTGTTTGATGACTCGACCAACACATTTCCTTGAGGGTAGTAGGGCGTGGAATGTGTTAAGGAAATGCTATGGCTACCACATAAATCAATCATGGCCTTGGACTTGAATGCTTGAGAATTATCTATTATTAAATTTCTAGGGTAGCCGAACCTAGAAAATATATTTGTCTCCAATAAATTCTTGATCACTTTGTCAGTATAATTCCTGGTAGGCACGACCTTGATCCATTTGGTAAATTAGTCAGTGGTAGTGAAAATCCACTTGTGCCGCCCACTGGAGGGTGAATTTATCTATCCTATGAAATCTAATCCCCATTGTTGAAAGGGACCACTGGTAGTGATGGGATTTAGAGGTAGTGAGAGTAATTTTTGTTTTCCTGCAAACTTCTGACATTCATTGCATGCCCTTACTGTGGTAAATGCATCAGAGAAAAGGGTGGGCCAGTAGTACCATGCCCTTAGGATCTTTAGGGATGTGGCTTTCCAATGCTGGTGTCCTCCACAAATGCCTCTGTGCATATCTGTTGTGACTTTTTTAGATTCATATTCATCAAGACATTTTAATAAGATTCCAACATGATCCCTCCAATACAAGTTCTGATTTAAATTGCAGAATTTTATAGATTTTAATTTGAGAGACCCGACCTTCATTTTTTTCAAATCTGGTGAGCATTCTAGATGTTACAGAAAGTAAATAACATCTATGTACCAAGGTGAAGAATATTATTTTTCAAATACCTGGATGCTTTCATTTCCAAAATGTGTCATGGGTGCATCCGATTGGGTGAAGGTATGATGTAATTCCAACACCTTACAGTTTGACTCTAATAACAACTTGGAAAGTCCCTGTCCCTTAATCATCCTGGTGGGTTTTATGTACAAGTCATAATCCAATAATTTGATAATCCATTTCCCTCTCTTCCCTTCACTGTCTGGCTGGACCAAGATGTCTTTCACGCTGCTGCTAGGAACATAGGATGTTAGCTAGACTGTAACACATACACCTTGAAGGCCTTCAAAGCTTTGACCAACTCACAAGATTTATTTTCTAATATGTCATACTTCAAATCAACATCTCAGAGGGTTTTGTTGAAAAAGGATATGGAATGTTCATGCCGTTCTTCATTTTTTTGCAGCAATATTTCAACAATGGTTTCCTCAGAAGCGAAAGAGAAGATAAATAACTCTTTGGAATAGTCACGGATAACCAATACAAGGGATGCAACTAAATCTTGTTTGATCCTTTGGAATGCTGATTTTTCCTCCATTGAACACTTAATAACAACATCTTTCTTCAACATGTTGGTGATAGGCCTTATGATTTCAACAAAGTTTGTCACAAAGAGCCTTAAAAAAATTATTTTTCCTATAAAAGACTGAATAGACTTCTTATTTCTGGTGATTTCAATTTCCTGAATGACATCAACTCTCTTTGGGTCTATTTTTATTCCTCTTGTTGATATGATGTGGCATAGGATCTTACCTTCCGACTTGGAAAAGTGGGACTTCATGGGATTCAAAGAGATCCCATACCTTATGCATTTCCAAAAAATATGCTCAAGGTGCTATAAATGTTCATCATCAGATTTGGAGAAAATGGTGATTTCATCCAAATATATAACCATGAATTTGTCTTTCTCCCCTAGAAATGCTATGTCCATGGCCCTCTTAAAGTTGGCCCCTGTGTTCATCAGTATGAAGGGAATTTTTACATGAATGTCCCCCATGGGGTGGTGAATCTTGTTTTTTCTTTATCTTCTTCACACACTGCTATTTGGTTATAACCAGAGTATCCATCCAACAAGGAAATCCCATGGGCATCTACTACCCTTTGTAAAATATGGTCCATCTTGGGCAAGGTGTAGTTGTCCTTTAGAGAAAATTTGTTGAGACTTATGAAATCAACACATAAGTGTATTTCCCCACTCTTTTTCCTGACAGGTACCAAGTTGGCCACCCAATCTGAGTACCTAAAGGGTACAATAATTTTGGCATCAAGAATTCGTTCAAGATCTTTTTCAATAATGGACATCAGCATTAGATTAAATTGTCTAATCATCTGTCTGAATGGTTTAGAACCAACCTTCAGAGGGATCTTGTGATGGATGATGTCAATTTCAAATGCCTTCAAATCCTCATATGAACATGTAAAAACATCAAATTTTTTTTTCACGAGGTTGACATACCTGTATTTTTGTTCTGTAGCTAGTGCCTTGGACAATTTGACTATTTTGGGATTTTCAGTAGTTCCGATGTTGCAGTCCATTACCTCTTCTTCTTTATTTTTTATGGCAACTTATCTGGAGACATCATTAATGTCAAAACACCTTTCGAGTGGCACTAGAACCCTGGGGATGTGATTTTTTTTAAGTTCCACAATGTTGTGGCCATCCACTTTGTTCAACAAATGAGATGTTTTCTGATATTCTGATTCATCCTCTTCACCCTCTTGATCTATTGAGATACTGGAGAATTCTTAAATGGTCTGCATAAATATTTGTAGCTCCAAATTATCACTAAATACTTGATAGTGCTTTATGTTGTCCGATATTGCTGTCCTGTGTTTGACTTCCACTTGATACTTAATATTTGGACCAATGGGAGGTCTAAAGGTACTGGTAGCCAAGGCCAAAGAATATTCCTTCTCATTTGCCTCTCTAGGAATGAAGGATATGTTAAATGCTAGAAAAAAGTTGTCAACCAGGTCCCATACCTCGTTCATGTATTGCTTGAGCCTGTATTGTTTAGCTTGATATATGTTTTTTACTTGGTTGATAATCAACTCAGAATCACCAAAAAATTCTAAACTGTCAATGGCCATGTCTTTGGCAGCCCTCAATCCTAGCACTAGAGCTGCATACTTAGCTATATTGTTAGTGGTCTCAAATTCCAGCTTGTAAGATAGTGTTATCACCTCTTTTGAAGGGGAAATGAGGAGTATACTAGCTCTAGAACCTTCCTTTGATGAAGAACCATTGAAATACATCTTCCATACTTTTTTTCTGCTGATATGTCAGTGACTAATTTCTTCATTTGCTGACTGTCATTTTTGGTTCATCATCATTTAAATGGAAAACAGATGACCTGATCTTATCCTCAACAACATAAACTGGATGGTTGCTTGGATTTTGATGATCATTGACAATATATGCCAATATGACCTCCCTGTATAGCCTCCTATTTTCTCCTCTGAAAAAAGGGATGGTAGCATATGTGAGGTTCATTTGTAATGATCCTCCAACCTTCTTGGCCCATGTTCTGGACAAGAGCATACCAAACTTGGGGGGAATGTCAGCCACAAAAATTCCCATCACTACACATTTCATGGGTAACTGTACCAAATAAGCCACCAAATATTTTATCAATCCCAAACAATTCACCTTTTTAGAGTCAAAAGAGTAAAGGTCTTGGTAGGGCTTGGGTTTTCATCCTACCGAATGATTACATTAGAAGTTACAACAATTCCCATCACTACACTTTTCATGGGTAACTGTACCAAATAAACCACCAAATATTTTATCCATCCCAAACAATTCACCTTTTTAGAGTCAAAGGAGTAAAGGTCTTGGTAGGGCTTGGTGATCTCCAGACCTAGTTCCTCCATTACAACCTTAGGCATAACATTGTGTGAGGCACATGAGTCCATGAGACAATTATGCAAGATCTTCTCATGGTCATTTAAAGATATGTAGAATGGTGGAGAGGCATAATATCCATCCTCAATGTGTGGAATCATAGTAATGGTTGGGTTTTCATCCTACTGACTAATTACATTGGAAGTTACAATAGAAGTAGGTGGTTGCAAAACCTTCATAATAATTTTTTTGAAGTACTCATTTTTAAACAATTCTGACAAAGGATCAAGGATTTTTATTTTTCTCAAATCATGCTCTAGGATGAAATATTCTTGTGGTCTGTCAACTTCCTTTACTTTAGAGACAACCGGTTTAGATGGGGGAGGCTGGTGAGCTTTAGTTAGTTTACCCTTGCTTGAATTTGTCTTGGGAGGAACTTTTGTTTTTTTGTTCTGATCGAAGGTGGTGGCTTTGGGAGGACACATTCTAGGCCTCAAATAATACTTCTTTTGGGGATGGCCTTCAATAACTCCCTCTTCCCCTACCTCAATATCAAACTGATTTGACAATTGTGCTACCTCATAATCTTGCTGTGTTAAGTGGCTGGTATAAAAATCAGTTTCATTGAAGAGTATAACAACATCATCCACAACATCACTTTCTACACACATTTCCACAATCTATTTTTTTTGGAAAGGAGGTACCACTCTTTGATCATCACCATTCCTCCTTTCTCTCTGCATTATTTGAGGGACATCATTCGGCCTCCTAAACTGGTTTGGATTTCTATTCTCAACCCCTTGAAAAGCTTTGTTTGGTTGCTTAGATTCCCATTTCAACTTACCTATTTAAGATGTCAAATCCTTTAATGTTTTAGTCATCTCATCAAGTTTAGGATCAGATGTGGCCGGGTTTGAGGAGGCAGGGGAATCCTCCATTTGTTTCTTATTGTCTTTATCAGATCTAGTCTTTAACTTGTCCGATGCTAGGATGTTGGACTCAACCTCAATGGATGCTTCTTGAATGGAAAACAAGGTGGTTGATATTCTCTCCCTCAACAGAAGGGAGAATTCTACATCAAATTCATTGGCATAAGTGATCTTGGCAGAGGATTCAATTGGTTTGATCTCATCTAGGATTCTGCCGTACATCTTATTGAATCTCTTGGTGAAGTCTGAAATAGAATCACCATTCTTTCTCTTAAGAGCCCCAAAATCAATGATGTAATACATATAATCTCTTCTATCTCCCCATTGCTTTATGAAAGCTTCATATAACACATAAATATATGTAATGGATTCTGGAGGGAGATCCAAAAACCATTTCCTTACCTCCCCATCTAGGCTCTATACAAACAACCTCATCCACACATCTACATAGTCAATGTTGAATTTGCCTGCAAAGTTGCAAAAGGATACTAAATGCTCCTAAGCTGTGAAATCTCCTTCCCCATTATATCTTGGAAAATATTTCATATAATCTGTGGTGGGGAGTGCATGTAATCCTACATGCAAAACTAGGGGTGCATATCTGGAAACAATTATGCCATCCATCCTGTTAACAACCATTGCTTGGGAAATAGGAATATGAGGTTTGATTGGAGATATAGGGGTGGATGATGGAATGTATGATGAAGTAGAGGTGGGAGTTAAAGGTATCTGAAAGTCCTTGGAAATGTGATTCTCAGGGATAGCAAGTTCAAGTTGCTTATGATAGTGGAGAAAGGTATACTCTTTAGGTGAAAATTTTCCCTTTAGGGATGAGGTATATCTCTGAGCTAGGGTGGATTTTCTTAGTTTTATTTCTTACTCAGAGACTACTATGTACTTCTTAGGGTTAGGATGAGCCTTAGTGGATTGAATGTGCTCAGATTTGGATCACTTGAGTCCTTTTTTGGGATACAATATTTCTTTTGTGAAGTTTACTCATTGGAGTCACCAGGTGAAAGGTGGTAGTCAATATGTGTTTGATATTTTTTCACCATCAAAGGTCATAACTTCTCATTTTCGTTCTTCCAGGGAAAATGTTCAATTTCATCCCTGACAATGACATCAAAAGATGTTGGTCCTAAAGTCTGCACTTGACTGCTAAAGGGAAGAGCTAGGCCACCTCAAGTTTGGAATGGTTGGTTTTTGATAATTTTATTTTGTTGATCAGTTGGAGGGTTGGTTTTACCAAGACAAAAAATGGTTGGGTTGGAAAAATGATATGGATGTAGGTCCTCCTTGGCCGGTGGCACACAAATGATAAACAAGTGAGAAAATAGAGGGATGGACAAAGGAAGGAAAACAAACAACTCAATTAATTATCCGTTGTAAGAAGTTTTAAGACTCAAAACAATATTTCAAGGCATAAACAAATATCCAAACACAATTAATCCCACATGTTTCAATAAAACAAATCTTTACTAAAGCATTAGCTATTTTCTAGGTTGCATATCAGTAAAAGATGAGTTATACAATAGTTTAAAGGAAAATGAAATGTACTTTGCACACATCAAACATTGCATTCAATATAAGGGAAAGAACACATACATATTTGAACATAAAGCACACTATCATCAATAGCATATTAACTAGGTAGAGAGCTTAATCCAATCATAGAAAAGGTTCAACCAATTGATATATTGATTTTCTTCCCAAAAACCATACTCTGCATTCATACAAAAACTGTATATTTATCAAAGTTGTAGAGGCTCTTTCCCATCTGAAGCCGAGGCTTAACTCTACACTATCAGTTGGAGAAAAACTTATTGACTTAAGTAAATATTGCTGGAGTATAGTAATGCATACTTCATACTTGAATTAAAAAAAAGGAAGTGGTTCATATCAAACACAGATGACCACTTATTATGCCTTAATTTAAAAAAGTATTGAACTTAAAAAACTAAAACTGCTACTAATGATAAAACTAAACTGATACATATGATAAAGTGAATTGAGCTTTGAAAAAACTGACTAGGATTGATAGAAATAGGTTATGAACCAAGTACTTGTATCCATGCACACTATTGGAGGCCAGCTGGAAGATAACTGGATATACAAGCATTCCCTTTAGATACCCCTTCATACTAGAATTCTTCTTCAAATGATCTCCTTTAGAAAGAAACAAGTCTTCTAGCGTTTCTTCTAGAGTATTTGATACTTCTCTTGCAGTTTGGAGTATAGTTTTCCAAATTCTTGGTTGTGGTGTTGTAAGGTCTCGACTTGAAGCTTCAATTCTTTCACTTGTTGGTTGTCATCGACCCTCTCTGTTTTGAGCTCAACCTACATTTTCTTCTTGTCTTTCTCTGTGATATACTTGTTGTGGTCAACCAATGTCCTTCTCCTTGTTCTCATATTATATCTATGTATTACTTTGGGTTCCTTTCCTTGTGTTCCTTAGATGGACCCCTGTACTCCCAAAGTGTCAGTTTTAATCTCTGGTTTAATGTCTTGTGAACTATGGTAAGGATCCCCTGCATGTGGTGAGGTGCCAATAGAGTATTTCTCAAGATCAAGTCCATAATCCTATGTTCCCTGTTGTTTATTGGAGTCTATAGGATACTATTTTCTCACAGTTATAAATGGTGTTTTTGTAGTCTCACCCTCATTAAGATTTGATTTCTTTTTTTTCACTATCATTCCCTTCAAAACATTGATTTCCATTTCTTCCATACTGGAAAATTCATGGCTGTCATCATCTTCGATCACAATTGGATGGGGGTCTTTTAATGATGGCTTAAAAAGATCCTTGGAGTTTAGTCTCAATTGATTTGTAATTCTAGTTTTCCTGTTTGGCTTGCTCGGTGTTTCAATGTTTTTTTCACCCTTCATCTTCTTGTCTTGTCTGGATGCAGGGGATGCTTTAGGAAATTCTTTTGTGGGAACAACCTTTCCATTAACCACTTCATTGCTGCGTGATCTAGATCCAAGTTTCCCCCTAATTCTAGTCACCTGTTTTTTAGGTTGCTTCTTGATGGGGGTTCTCTGTTCCTCCTCTAAATGGATAGATGATAGAGACCTCTATGGTGTTTCCAGTGTAGGTGGATGCATGTGGGAAGATTTTCCATTTTTTCTCTCCTTCCCCTTACCTTTAGAACACCTTAGTTGCATGCGAGGGAACTTCTGTGTCATGGGGGTTTTTGACATGTTTTATTTCGAGGACATGTTTCTTGTTTAGGGGCCTTTCCCCTTATTTGATGTGGGTTGGACATGCTTCATCGAGCTCCCAAGATATGGAGATACCATGACCTATGTATTATCTTTACTTGCATCACCTTCATTCTTAGAATCAGGAACTTGTTCGTGCTCTTTCAATCCCACAGATTTAAAGAAATAAATCCAAGGCATTTCAAGTTCCTCTAAAGTGAAAGACACTAGAAATTTAATTAAGCCTTGATGGTACATGCTCCTGTGAGAAGATTTAGGGTGGATTTGAACCCTCCTGTCCATTTTGGTTAGGCTTTTAAGCATGTAATAGGGTAAATTTATCTCTTTATCTCCACTTATATGCACAAGGAAATGAAGGTGATAACAATGTACTATGTTGAATCAACCCTCACATGTTATATACCTCTTCAGTGCTGCTAGGGTTCCTTTCCAATCTCCCTTTATCCATGACACATGTGTTCCTTGGTTCCAGTTAGGGTCTTGGTACTCGGGAACCAACAATTTGTTGCAGAGGCTGGGAGGAATATTTCCTTTCTTAAACCACCTTTCCCCACAGATAGGGAGATCAAAAGCTGCTCCAATGAAGTGTTCTGTAATATGAATCCATGTATCCCCAAGCTGGGTCTGGAAGCCATCAAATGTCTACATGAAAAACATAGCTAGGCATGTGTGGTGTCCTTCAAATGCTCACAGAAAGTTATACCATTCCTCTTTTATGAAAATATCCTTGATTTCGGGTATGGCCTCGAATAGCTCAAGTCCTTGTGGCTCGGTCCTATTCAATTTCCATTTCTCTCAGGGAGGAACCATGGTGTACAGAGCGGTTATGATATTGATGATGCAATGAATGTGAATCTATTCATGTTGAACTCAATACCTATCTGTTGTTAATCCTTGTTCAACCTGTAGTAGCCATGATTGAACAATATAATTCTCACAACCATGACTAATGATGTAGAATGATGAAACTGGGTATAAAATGGTGTGGAGGCACTCATTTATGATCACACATGTATACAGGCTATGCTATCACCTATCCTATGTATAAATAAGGAGATTATGTCTCAAGGCCCACAGGTCCTAGAAATGGAGTACCGAGAGCCATATTGACTTGACCTTGGCCCTGGAGGGCCCATCCTTCTTCTTGAGTGCCTCTATTTTGTTAGCAACAAAAACATCCATCCCATCAGCCTAGTTCTGAGGTAGAAATGGGTCTTTCTCCATGAGTTAATGACTCCAGGTATTATGGTATGTGTCACTCTGATTCTCAAAGAATTTGAATATGTGCATTTAATTCTCTTTTGCTTCATGATGTTTTCTTGGACATTATGCCTTTTAACTTGTCCATACCTGGGGGGGATGACAGAATGCCATATCAAGTTGGTTCCCTTAGGAGTGAGTTTCCACTGGGTGTGTTTATGAAATATCATCATCCATTCCTTCCATACTTATCACTTTTCATAATCTTCCCTCTCATCTATTCCCTACATTGGTTCAGGTATTGGGTTTGTCAAGCTAGCAAGGGTTGTACCTTGCCTTGTAGGAAGGAGGGGCTAAAGGCCCATATGTTACACATTATTTTCATCATCCCTATGACTGTTAATGATGTAAACCTGTTTGTAGTATTCATAGGGGTTAGTGGCCTGAGTTCCTGAAGAAAGAAGGGAGAAGAACTTTTTCTGAGAAAAGAAGTTGCATTTTCCTTTGTAAAAACCCTATAAAAAGGAACTTCGCAGGCTGCATTGTAGCTAGGGTGCAATAATGCCTGATTCTCATAGGGTACATCATAGCTAGGTTATGAGGAGTTTGTATTTTTCTCTATAGGCAGGGTGCGAGAATGCTTACACGTGGGAAAAATGAGCGTTTTCTCGAATCTTCTAGAAGGATAAGCTTCCATGGTGAGGTGGAATCCGAATGGTTTGGATCTTACTCGCTTTCATGATTTAGTGGGATCATCCTAATCTCCTCACCTTATCCTCTTCAGCTTATAAAAGGAGAGGAGCTCTCATGGAGAAGGGCTAGGTTGGATTTGGCTTGGAATTATTATCTTGGGTGGAGTGTCTTTGAGTTTTGCCTTTGTCAAGATAGATCATGAATATTGTCAGATCCGTGCTCTCAGAATTCTTGGAATGGAAGTGTGTGGGGAATGAAGGATAGTTGGAAGGGACCTTACAACATCAAGGCCATGGTTGTAATCTCTCTTTCACATTTAATATGATACAATAATATGATTCTTTCCCATAAATCTTGTTGTGTTTTATTGTATGATTCCTTGATCACATACATAGGTTTATATTGAGTTTATGCTATTACTATCACTTTGGTTGGTTGTGTTTTTTTGCAGGTTCATCATTGTATGAGGGTTGGAATAGAGCTAGGATGGTGATGGTGAGAGGAAGCAACATTTAAATGGTATGCCACCCATCCCTCTTTAATTAGTAAATTCAATATTTAAAACTTAAAGAAAGCGTCATGTTCTAGTGTGTTTTTTTCTAGATATAGGTGGATCTAGGGAGATCAGTTAGTGTCCGCACCTAATGATTTATCCAATAACAAAATTGGTGACCATATTGGGGAACAAATTTTTTCCTAGTTAGTCTAGTTTCTCCTACTTTGATTGCTTGATTTATTGTCTCTGAGTCTGTGGGAGATCCATCCAGACTCTCTGGATATGAAAGTTCACTCAAAATGTTTGTCCTTTTTCCAATTTTTTCTTGATTACAAACCTTCTCGCACTGTACCTCTCTGTGGCCTACGAGAATCATTGATGTTCACACCCTACTATTCAGTTCAGTGTGACCTTTTCACACCCTTCCTATATCTAGACTACGAGAATCCCTAATTCTCGCACTGTACCCCACTACCAGGCTGCAAACTCATTTGTAAAAGTTTTGGATTATGTCTTCCTGTCTTTTTGATGCCCAGTTTTTCTTTGATCAACTGGATTGAACTTTTGGAGCCTATATTGATCTGTTTATAGTCTGCTTGACATTCTTTGAGTTGCTTTTAGCCATCTTTGCCTTGTTTGGTTTTGAAGGATTAGTCTCTTGCTTTGAGTGTCTTTCAATTACAAAGCGTGTGTTTTCTTTAGAATTGTTTAGGGAAAGATCATATTTCTTCTGAATAGTTCTCTTTAAAGGGAGACTTTTAGTTTGGGTTTCTTTGTTTTAACAAAGTTCATTATTGCTTTTAGTGAAAATTTTGAAACAAAAAGATTTAATTTCTTTCTTTATATTAGATTGGGGGCATCCTTGCATTTGAAGTAGCGAAATTGCATGATTCTTGG
>ML781582.1:153042-189019 GCA_009831015.1 Picea engelmannii
TTAACAAAGTTCATTATTGCTTTTAGTGAAAATTTTGAAACAAAAAGATTTAATTTCTTTCTTTATATTAGATTGGGGGCATCCTTGCATTTGAAGTAGCGAAATTGCATGATTCTTGGCATTTTTTGGTCTTAAATTCCAAAATTTTTTCCCCCTCATGGCCGGTGGGGGCCATGAATCGTGCATTGGTGTACAATACATTTTGCTCATTTCTTGAGAATATTGATATTGATGAGTTTTAAGATTTTGGGACATTGTGCATCTAGGAATGATAAATGTTTTCTCCTTCTCGTAGCATAACTTTCATCGAAATGAAAAATTGCATCTTCATCTCTTTGCATAACTTTTGAATCGGTCAAAACACTATATTGTCCACTCCATTTTCCTTTTGAGTAACAACAACCATAAAATAAAGCACTTATAAAAATTGATTAGACATTTTTATATTTTCTGGTAGAAAACCTACATTAGATTAGTTGTAGGGCTTTGGAATAGGTGTGAAAGATAACTTTCCAAAACTGCAAACAAACATAGTATCTTGTGATAGGGAGAGTTAAATACACTTACTTCATTTTTTCCTGGGAAGCCCTTCTCACACAAGGGTCAATCACGAGGTTGCAATGAGACTGGAAGAGTTACTCACCCTGCTTTGTTGGTCTTGGTGTAGGGATTGCATGTATTATGGGGGTCATTTGAAGGTATACCCATAATGATGAGTGGAAGCCTTTCAAGTTGATTTCTGGCTATATACCCTGCCCTTGCACGTGGATCAGAATGTCGACTGTTTCCCCAGGCATCACTGTAGTAATTGGTAACATTAGTGGCCTATCTCTCTAGGTTCTTTACACGAGGTGACTGTGGAGGGGCAAGTCTTCACAGTGCCTGGAATCGATGTTGAACAAACTCACTCGGGCTCCTTGGAGGGTATACCCATGATTATGTGTGGGAGATTGCACCAGGGTGCAAGTTCGTTAAGCAGGTCATCAACGTAACTTTTCCACCCGCTCTATCTTAGCCCCTTCTTACATTGTTCCATTGACGTTGGATTTCATCACCAACTAGTGCGTTCATTCTGAGAAGGTTTTGTTTGCTTGCTTGCTTACTATATTTTTAGCATGTGCTGTCTATTTTCCTTAGAGGAATCTAGATTGGATATTTATTTAGTGGCATCAGTTCCCAGAATGACCAATGAAGGAACCCCTGCTCCAGGGGAACCTTTTATTTTTCCTTCTTATGGAAACATTGGTCCTCCTCATATTGCTACTTTGAGCCTTCCAGGTCTCACAATTGGATTACTGGTATGGTTGTTTTCCACTCAAGTAATCCCGAATGCAGTTAGTGCTTTAGTCACAAGCACTTCCCCCCACAAGCATAAACCTCACGTTGATCCTTCACCTTCTTCACCAATAAGGTCTTCTTCTCCTTCTTCGCTTGCAAGGTCTCCTTCCATTTCATCTTTTTCATCGAGTGAAAGTTCTGAAGCTAGTAACTCGGTGAGTAATAAGAAGAAGAAAAGAAAGATTACGAAGAAGAAAGATAAACAAGGGTCAAAGCTTTCAACTACTGTCAAACATGTTGGAAAATAACCAGTTACTGTTAATCATGTTGGGAGTGTTGATGATGTCAAGATCACCCAAACAACCCATAAGCCCAAGCACCCTTGCAGACTTTGTAAAGGTAGCCATATTCTTAAGGATTTCCCTGGTCTATCCAAGGTTATAGAAGCATGGTCTACACATCCTTGCCAACCCATGTCATTAACCTCTGAACAACATGCTGATGACTTCCCATCGAATAGTCTCGATATAGTTGGGAAGAAGAAAAGTAGAGCCAAGTTCCCATGTATGTTATGCAAAGGGAGCCATCTAACTCATCTTTGCCCTCATATGGAAGAAGCCTCAAAATTTTTGGAAGACATGACTGTTTCACAGCCTCAACTTCCATCTTCTTATCACAAGATTTCTCTCAACCCACCTGTAGTTGATGGAATGATTAATATGGCCCCTTTCGTCAGTCAATCCGGTTGATCATGTAGTCAATCTGGTCACGTCCTTAGTTAAACCAGTTGACATAGTGGTTGATCTGATCCCACCCTCGGTCAACCCCACTCTCCCTCTAGAGAGTGAAATCAAAGTGGTTGATATGATCCCATCCTCGGTCGATCCCACTCTCCCATTAGAGAATGAAACCCAAGTGGTCGATTTGATCTCTCCATCGGTTGATCCTACTCTCCCGCTAGAGAGTAAACCTGATATTGCCCATTTTTTTCTCATTGATACATAATCTACCATGCGGGGGATTATTCCTCCTTCTCCCGTGGCATCCCCTCCAAGTTATGAGGCCATCCATTTTGATTGAGGTGTGCTAACTGGACCTCGTCTTCCCTCTCACATTCCTTTCTAGATTAAAGTACATGTTTGTGGTTGAGACATTCCTTAGAAATTGATAGATGAAGGTGCATCCGTTAGTATTTTGTCCTCTTTTGCTTGGAAAGCTTTGGGTTGTCCTCCACTTGCATCAGTTACGTAGAATCTGTTATCTTTTAATAGAAGAACTAGTCAACCTTTAGAGACCCTTCCTCAGTTTCCTGTAACTTTGGGAGGGAAAACTGTCTTTATTGACATCTATGTCTATTCCATGAAAGCTATTGTGTCTACTCTTTTTCATGTGATATCTTTCCCTCATGATGAACGAGTTGTGATTGTTGATCAACTTTCATTCGTTGATCCTACCTGGATTGCCTCCCTGAACGGTTCTTATATGAAAACGGTATCGCCCCCGCCACAGATCAATTATGTGGCATTGCTTCCCATGGCTTTGACTTCTGATGACTTAGATCCAATAGTTGAGATGGTGATCTCTTCAATAGGGTTGTTAGAGCCTGATTTCTTTACTCATGTCACAACCCTCGACATGGTGTCTTTCCAGAGTGTGTTTCTTCCTTCCAGCGAAGACCTCTTGGAAGCCATGACCGAGTATTGTCCCTTGACATGGTGTCCTTCCGGAGCATTGTCCTCTTGGAATACATGATCAAGAAGAAATCGAGGATAGTTTTTGCATCTCAGAGGAAACCTCGTTAAAAAATGAAACAAAGGTCTTTGAGCATGATTTTCTAATTTCAAGCTCATTTAAAAATGAAACCAGACTTGAGCATAGTTTTCTAATTTCAAGATCATTAAAAAATGAGACCTATTACGAGGATAGTTTTGCATCTATGTGGCGACCTCGTTAAAAAAATGAAACAAAGGTTACGAGCATAGTTCCTGTTTCTGTGTCAAGCTCGTTAAAAATGAAGCAGTGGTCTTGGGATTATACCTAGAGTCACAAGCATAGTTCTTCTCATGTGTCAAGCTTGTTAAAAAATGAAACAACTCCCCCTCTCCGTTTGGGTCAAGTCCTACGTATAGTATTTGAAGCTTCATTTCATTCTCCTTCCTAGTTGGATGAAATGAAGCTCGGGGGGCAATGCTTTCAACCTCTAGACTTCATGCTCAATTTAGAGCCGCTAGTTTCTTAAGCTAGGGGCTAAGTACCAACCATCCCTATGTTATGCGTTGGGAAGTCTAAACATAGTTTTCTATTGTTCAAGCTTGCGTAAAAATGAAACCACTTACCTCAAGCATAGTTTCCTCTGATTCAAGCTTGTGTAAAAATGAAACCAGGTCCAAGCATAGTTTTGTTTTGTTTTAAATCTTGCGTAAAAATGAAAACAATCCCGAGCTTAGTCTTTGTTCTTTCTCATGTTTGTAAATACATGAGAATAAGTTACCGAGCTTAGTCTTTGTTCTTTCTTGTGCTCGTAAATATGTGAGAATGCAACTGAGTATACTTTTATCACTTTTTTGGACTCATAAAGGTTATACGAAAACGGAACCCACTGGAGTTCCCTTTAAGCTCTTTTCAGACTCTCTAAACATGAAAAGATTGCCGAGCGACCTTGTTCTTTTCACTCTCGTTAAAGTATTTGAAGAAAATTTCTGTTGAGCGATAGTTTATCTATTTTTTGGTCTCATCAGACTACTTTACGAAAAAGGAACTGAGAGAGTTCTCTTTAAGTGTTTTTCAGAGTCTCTAAACATGAAAAACCCTTGAGTTTTCTTTCTTTGGACTCATAAAACAAACATTGAAATGCCCATGTAGGACTGAACCACTCCTTCCTAGGGTTCATTAAACATACTTCGAGGGACTCATCTGAAGGATGATATTACATCGACAAGTATATGTTATCCTCCTCAAGCTTGTGTAAAAATAAAGAGGTACTCACTAGAAATGGTGGGGGAAATTTTGGGAAAGGGATGTGTTTTCGTATTCATATTAATGGCAGTAAGCGTCACTCTTGAACATGACACCCCCTATTAATCATTTGAATCTGGGTTGGGAAATCCATTTGTCTCTCGTTCGACTTACTACAAGGTCATATCTTGGGTCGTCTTTGAGTCAGTGTTGCCAAGTTCATGGTCATGCCGTTCATATGTTCAAGAGAAGTTCACACGAGCCCTCTATTGAGTTGGCCATCTACAATTGTCCATTCTTACTATGTCGGCCTTCCTTGTGTTCGTTTCGATCCATATTCATACTTTGTTTCATCCTCAAAATCTGTTACTTATTTCATGTCATTGATGGGGGATACATCAAGGCCCTCCCATGACAAGTCTTGTTTCATCGACTCCAACTCATTATCCAGAAATGAGACTTAGAAATCATTTAGTACCTTGGAACCTGCATGCCTTAATGGTAGGTCTCTTCACTTTTGACAGGGGTTTCACATCATTGATCCCTGATTGAGAGATTTCGCCGACTGCTCGACTTCAGCTCATGCATTCACATTCATTCAGATTGTACTTTGGTACCTTTGGAGTCATTGACATCAATGGTGATTTCCCTCACACTTTTTAACAGTTTTCATCAATGATCGGTAATCAAGTGGTTTCTACCATGTTTGACTTTAGCACATGTAATCACATGGTTAAATTCATACTTTCAGGTGACAGGATTGAATACCCTGGGTCTCATCTTTTTGATCCAGGCTATGATGGAGTATGTATGATTTGTGTCGGCACATAGATCCACTTTGTATGTCATGTGGCTATGTCATCTTAATTCAAGTCTTCTCGCATAGATCCATAGTGTATTCCTGGTGGCTATGTAGCATTTTGACGACATGGATCCACAGTGTATGATTGGTGGCCATGACCTGTCTTACTTGACATGGATCTTCACATGTTGGAATTTATGCTCTGAGTCATTTGTATTCTGAGTATGGGAATTCCTACCTCAGTGATGATGTATTATTGTACTATATTTCCTTGTTTGTTGGTAGGTTTCCGACTGACTGTTCCTTGTTCCCTACACACACTCGACAATGTATTTCAACTATCACTCTTTTCTAACTTCATACTTTGGGGGGCTCTCTGTTACACATTATTTTCATCATCCCCATGACCGTTAATGATGTAAACCTGTCGGTAGTCTTCAAAGGGGTTAGTGGCCTGAGTTCCTGAAGAAAGAAGGGAGAAGAACTTTTCCTGAGAAAAGAAGTTGCATTTTCCTTTGTAAAAACCCTATAAAAAAGGAAGTTCACAGGCTACATTATAGCTAGGGTGTGAGAATGCCTAATTATCGTAGGCTACATCATAGCTAGGTCATGAGGAGTTTGTAGTCTGCTCTATAGGTAGGGTGCAAGAATGCTTACACGTGGGAAAAACGAGCATTTTCTCGAATCTTCTAGAAGGAGAAACTTCCATGGTGAGGTGGCATCCGAATGGTTTGGATCTTACTCGCTTTCATGATTTAGTGGGATCATCCTAACCTCCTCACCTTATCCTCTTTAGCTTATAAAAGGAGAGGAGATCTCATGGAGAAGGGCTAGGTTGGATTTGGCTTGGAATTATTATCTTGGGTGGAGTGTCTTTGAGTTTTGCCTTTGTCAAGATAGATCGTGAATATTATCAGATCTGTTCTCTCAGAATTCTTGGAATGGAAGTGTGTGGGGAATGAAGGATAGTTGGAAGGTACCTTACGACATCAAGGCCATGCTTGTAATCTCTCTTTCACATTTAATATGATACGGTAATATGATTCTTTCCTATAAAGCTTGTTGTGTTTTATTGTATGATTCCTTGATCCCATACATAGGTTTATATTGAGTTTATGCTATTACTATCACTTTGGTTGGTTGTGTTATTTTGCAGGTTCATCATTGTATGAGCATTGGAACGTAGCTAGGATGGTGATGGCGAGAGGAAGCGACATTTAAATGGTATGTCACCCATCCCTCTTTAGTTAGTAAATTTAATATTTAAAACTTAAGGAAAGCATCATGTTCTTGTGTGTTTTGTTCTAGATCTAGGTGGATCTAGGGAGATCAGTTAGTGTCCACACCTATCGATTTATCCAATAACACCATAGGGTAAAAGTAGATTGAAAAAGTGAAAATCCAAAGATCAAACCTTGAGATGCTTCTCCTAGGGATCCCCAAGAAAATAATACAATGCTTCTCAACAAGAAAAGGGGGGACCCATAAAACAATAAAACTCAAGACCTAGTTGGTGGATAGCGAGTCTCATCACGAGCCTTCCTATTAGTTCCATGGGCATGTAGTGGCATGAAACTACTATTCATCTGGTCAACACACCAGGGTAGTGTCTCTTGGTGGAATAGACAAGAGAAAGGGGGCCTCATCACGATCCAACCTTCTCATCTTCGTGAAATGCTTGTGGGTAACGTTGTCACCACTGGTCACCACGCTAGGGCAGTGTTCCCCAACTATTCTCTTAAAAGAAAAATAAATAAGATAAAGATTAAAAATGAATTAAATGGGCTAGGAAACAATTGCATCCATGACAAGGTGCAACTCACCCTCTTCAGAGGAACCCACATGTAATACCTACATTTTCCTATCATCACTGCACCCCTTGCCCAAACATCCCCCACACCATCTCATGCACTTACATGACCTAGATTTTACTTCACCTAGAAACACCACACAACTAAGGAGAATTATCCTAATAGGACATCTTAGAACCCACTCCAAACCTGGCTTGTAGAATAGCATAACGTCTTTGAGAACTTGTTTTGGAAAATTGAAGTTTTATGCACATGTTTGGGTAACTTGATTATTATATGTGATTGGCATAGATATTATCCCTATGAATTATGATCCCATGGAGGGCATACTTATTTTTTCTACAGGACCATGCCTGACAGACAGGTACATATGGGAAGATGATTAGCTTGGACCTCCATAGGGATAAAATCCCACTAGATGGATGCTGAGAACCCAACCAGGGGCAGGCATATACCATAGGTTTGCACCAGAGAAAAAGAAGGATGTTCCACCAAAGGCACCTTGGAAATCCTAGAACCAGGGGGGTCTTGCCACCCCCCCTAAACATTGGACTTGGGAGGCCCATGACATCACCCTTGTGACCCTTGATGGCATCCAATGCCAGATGGACATGATGGAGGCATTTGTGTGCCAAGTGGCATGTGTGGCATGATCCAGAGGCCTTGGAAGGCCTAAATTTTTTCTCATGGAGGCCAACGTCTCACTTATGAGGACCAACATCACCCTAGGAGGGCATGCGTCACCTATTCTGCACATTTTAGGATTTAATTTGTCAATTTTATGTAAAAAATTGGATTTTTGATGTAACTGGCCATGTCAGCCTTTTTTGAACTAATTTTTAATTAAAGGTCATTTGAATTGTATTAATAAGGGAAAAATACCTTGTAGTCTTCATCATATTTCACTCACACAAGTGTGAGGTCTGAAATTCAGCTTATTTTAAGGCTTATTGATTAAACTAAGTGGTGCACAACTCTTGGAGGGAGATTTTATTGGTGATTTTTGGCATTTTCATGGTGGAAATTCTTCAACTAGGGCTTGTGAATATATTATTCTTGGTGAATGTAAGTGAAAATATGAAATTATTATTTCTTTGAATGGTTATGGTATATTTTGTTCCTGAGTTTATACTTAAGGCTTCAAAGTATAATGTCAAGGCATCCATAAATAAAGGAGGTTTTAGTGTTTGTGTTTTCTACCTCTATTATGTGAGAAAAAATCCTAAAAATGAATTGAAAACACAACTTCTCAGAGGTCGTCTTTCATGTCTGAGTTAAAATTAAAAGAATTGGGTGAAATGAGAGAAAAACATAAATGATCTAGGTGGATATCGATGGCCACCCACCTTCTCCAATTGGCCCAAAACATGTTTCTGGCAATTTTGGTAATTTACTATTTTTAGCAGTTTTTTCGGGTCCTGAACTTCCGGGGCCATTTTGAGGCCCTAAACGATGTTTTTTTGGGTATGTTTCTCTCAAAAAATAGCATCTAATGATTCTATTTTGTCTCAAGCGTTGTAGTTCTCGGATAGATCTTTCCAACGAGCTATCAAGTTCCCCAAACGAAGATCATATGAAAAAGTTACGACCCTGGGAAGTTGATGTACTAACTTACCCAAACGGGGCCCACATGACTTTTGGCACTTCATCTCCTAGGGTTAGGTTTTTGGATGTCTAGGACTTTTGGAATTCCCGTTTATTGTAAAAGGGCCTTCAGAGCCTCATTGTAATCATCTTCTTGCGAATGCGAGTAGCCATCACATCTCTTCTCAGAGATAAGCTGCCACCATTCTAGCGAGTCTTTCACTTTGTATTTTTACAGTCTCTGTACATTTCTCTAATTAATAGAAATCGTGTATTACTGTATATATGTGTTTATGGTTGCATATATGATACATTTTTGTTATATTATTGAATATATGCAATATCTCTGTGCATTTCCTTATTATATCTCTGCTCTCATTTCGTGCCGAAAATAATCTGGATCAGTGGTATCAGAGCAAGCTGCTCTTGATCATTTTTTCAGTGCATGTCCCCGACGAGGTCCGCGTATAGAAAGTTGGGTCTCAAGCTTGTCTCTCTTGAAGACAATCTCTCTCGCACACCCAAGAAACCCTCAATGGCGGAAGAAAATAAAAACGACGGAGCAAACAATCCTATCAATCTGTTGCTTGAGCAAGCTCTCACGCGACAGAGGGACGAAATGATGGAGAATTTTGCCCACATCCTTCAATGCCTACCGATAGCATCAGGCGCATCTTCATCAAGCAACCACTTTGGAGGCACCTCACCTTTCAAGGTACAAGTTAATTTTGATATTCCTGTATTTGAAGGACAGATAGATGCAGAAGCCCTAGAAAAATGGTTAAATCTGCTAGAAGGTTATTTCTCTGTTCATAATTTTTCTGACAAAGAAAAGATCACATTTTCACTCCTTAAATCTCTCCCTCATGTCAAACATTGGTGTGAAACTTATTGGGAGCAAAGTTCCACAGAGGAGTCTGGAATATATGGGGCCGATCCCACTTGGGATTTTTTTGTGGACGCGGTAAAAGAACAGTATTACCCTGTTGGCAACTATGAGGACCAGTACATGAGATGGACCACACTACGGCAAGAGAGGGGCCAAGAAGTTTTGGAGTTCACCAATACCTTCCATACCTTGTGCACCAAGATGGGTATCAAAGACTCCAAGATACATTTGGTTTTGAAATACCGTGGGGCTCTACACAGATACATCCAAACTAAAATGGATTTTCTGGACATCTCATCACTCAGTGCTGCCTATCGATATGCTGTTAAAATTGAGCATAAATTTAAGCACCAGAAAAAACGGGAATTCAGGTCTGAAAATCCGTAACAACCAAAGTATGACAAAGACGGCTCGAGCAAATAGTCTCCCGAAAACCAGTCCAAGACACAGGAAAAGAAGGGTCACGAGAAGACCAAGAAGGACACCGAAAAATGGTGCGAGTTCCACAAAATCCCTTGGCACAACACCGATGAATGTCACTCAAAACAGTCATTCATGGCTGAGATCAAAGACAAGGAGCCAAACCTTGATTTAGAATCTGATTCTGGAAATACTGGTAAAAGACAGATCATCGACACAGACCCCACTGCTATTGTCGCGACCGCAACAATTCAACCAGAAGAACCAATAGATCCAGAAGAGGGAGAGCACCTTTTTCATTCACAAATGTGGGTGAAGGAGACCCCGCTGCATTTTATTGTTGATAGTGGAAGACAGAAGAACCTCATCTCAGCAGAGGTCGTCAAATAGTTGGGATTGTTGACAACACCACACCCGCAACCATACAACATCGGGTGGCTTCACCAAGGATGAGATCTTCGTGTCAGCTAACAGTGTCGATTGTCATACGACATCCAACCCTTCAAGGATGAGGTATTATGTGATGTTGCCCCACTGGATGTCTGTGATGTTCTCTTGGGCCAGCCATATATCTGGAAACACCATGCTATCTACGAGTCTCAACCCCGTAGTGTCATTATTACTCTTGGGGGTCATCTCTATAGAATACCAGAGGTAGTTCCAACTACTGCCCCACCTAAACAGTGCTGCAAGGTAGTATCTCATACTACAAAATTCATCTTCTCCATAATCTGTTCAAAGGGTGAATAGAAGGATACTGCAACCACCACAGCTTCGGCCCAAGCACCTTCTATCCAACAAAAGTAGGTCGACAAGGTTGTAGCAAAGAACGAAGATTCCTTCTGCACACAGTCATCTAAAATAGCTAGACTGTTTAAAAAGGTCCAAACCTTCCAGCCAAAGGTTCATGATAGCCTTCAACAAGCTAAGCAATGCCACTTCTCTAGCAAGGCAAGCAGATCACCAAGATTCAGATTCAGCAATCGCTTTCTCCTCTCCCCCAGAAACTCAACGCAATGGAGAACATTTCTTGCTACGGAGGGAGGATTGATCCAGGTGGATATCGGTGGCCACCCACCTTCTCCAACTGGCCCAAAACATGTTTCTGGCAATTTTGCTAATTTACTATTTTTAGCAGTTTTTTCGGGTCCTGAACTTCCAAGGCCATTTTGAGGCCCTAAACAATGTTTTTTTGGGTATGTTTCTCTCACAAAAAGTCATCTAACGATGCTATTTTGTCTTGAGTGTTTTATTTCTTGGATAGATCTTTCCAACGAGCTATCAAGCGCCCCAAACGAAGATCGTATGCAAAAGTTACGACCCCGAGAAGTTGATGTACTAACTTACCCAAATGGGGCCCACATGACTTTTGGCACTTCATCTCCTAGGGTTAGGTTTTTGGATGTATAGGAATTTTGGCATTCCCATTTATTGTAAAAGGGCCTTCAGAGCCTCATTGTAATCATCTTCTTGCGAATGCAAGTAGCCGTCACATCTCTTCTCATAGATAAGTTGTCACCATTCTAGTGAGTCTTTCACTCTGTATTTTTACAGTCTCTGTACATTTATCTGATTAATAGAAATCATGTATTACTATATATCTGTGTTTATGGTTACATCTCTGATACATTTATGTTATATTATTGAATATATGCAATATCTCTGTGCATTTATTTATTATATCTCCACTCTCATTTCGTGCCGAAAATAATCCGGATCAATAAAGTTGTTAGACAAAGCAAGGCATCTATTACAGAAGAATCTTACTTTGCTATAGGAGAAGAAAATAGATGATATAACCTTAAATGAAGCATAAAATGTAGCAATCCAATTAACTCACAGGTCTTGTATTTACTAACAGTAAAACAGAGGAAAAGTTGTGCGCTATTAAATTACTAAATGAAATGTAACCATAATAGATGTTGTACTAAATTGTGATCAAGCATTCATCAAGAAGACATTCCACACACCTGCTTAGAAATTGTACCACTAGTCTAGAAGGTTTTGTCACATCTTTTGCCTAAAAAAGACACAACTTCTTTTGTAATTGTGGAAAAATGTCCTCTATCCTTTTATCTTCAGAAGTCATTGACTGTGTTGAAGCTGCCCCTATTTTTCTAGCCCGTCACAAATTTCCTTTTTAATGCTTTAAATCTAAAAAATGGTTTTCATTTTTTCACTCTGAGATATCGATATCTTTGAAGATTTATCACGTGATCAACGATGATTATTCTACTCTCGAAACAAGTCATACCTTTCGAAAAAATGTTTCCTCTTTTTGTTCTACTTCGGGATCTTGCAAGTCAGATACTATAACTCATGTAATTCACACATCCCGAGTCACAAAATGACGAAATCATTTTAAATTTTCACTCAATACAGTAATGAGGGTAAAGTTTTCCCTAACTCATGATTGAACGTCATCGGGGTTTCGCGCCTCGGCGTTCGCCAAACCCAAAAATTTATTGTCATAGCCTCGATAGCCAAGAACACAAGGTCCTTATTTGAGTAACTCATGTCAAGGTTAAGGGTAAAAGCTAAACCATGGTAAGAGATTCTCTCGACATTTCGCCACTCGACGTTCTCCTTTTAGAAAATTTCACCGTCTAAACCCCGACTCGCGAAATCACGATGCGGTTATAACGTAATTAATTGATCATTAAATCCAAGATTATCTTCCTTTTTAATTAAGTCATGTTGCCGCGATCTCGCGGTTTCGCAACTCGACATATAATTCTCCTAGGAACTTATCTTCGAGGTTTTGAGTCATGATATGGCCAATATAATAGTTATAAAATTAATCGAGCCCCAAATCATGATTACCTTTTTATTAACCAAATCGATCTTCGCAGTCTCGGATGTTAGAAACTCAAAGTGTTAAAACAGAATCCCCGATATAACGAATACCGAAACATTGTTAACAACGATAAAAATGGATTAATTAAGATAAATCAATGAATATCCCGCGCTTTGATGTCTGCATGATTCACGAGGTAGCCTTTTTCCTCCACACACCAACTGAGATTTTGAAACCGCCAAAATTTATGACATTAATGAGGAAATAGGGTAAATCTATGAATATAAGATTGGATTTTTACGACAAAATTTATTTCTAAATATGATTTGACAGACTTGTTCTGAAAGGTACCAAGTTTTCAAATATATATAAGAGTTGTGGTTCATTTTAACAAATGCATTTCATATTACGCAGAGCACATTATATCTGAGTAAACTGACTTCTGTATGTATACGTAGTTCTATCGCAGAAGAGATAAAACGCAAGCTTCAGCCATGGCTCCGTGAAAAGCATCAAAGGCGAATGTTGAGGTTTTGGGACAGGGCTTAGACAATGTCTCCGATACTTCACCCTGAAGTATCAACTCGGTCCCTAACTGGTCATATGTTTCAGATATTCTGCAATCAGAATTGGTGGATTATTCCGACGACTCCGATGACAATGAAAGAGATGATATAACTACCAAGTACAAAATAGTTGTCCAATCCGGAACGCATAGAGTAGCATCTAGGCCGCGGTTTCTTCCATATTATGATATGGTCCGATGGGCATTGGACCATGTAGAGATACTGACCAGAAATATCATGAACGAGCAGAAAGTCACCATCGGGACTTTCAGGCCAGAGCATCTGCAAACCATGTATAAGATGCCCACGACGTCTGACCACACATATGGCGCTGAGTTCTTGGAGGAGTTCAAGGAGAAGGAATGCATATAGTATGATAAAACCATGTCTAGCTTGATAAAATATTGGGTTTCGAACACCGCAAAGTTCAGAGCTGATAGCCTCGACATATATTCAATCGCTTCATTAGAATCGCAATACAAATATGTGGCCATGATGACATGCCGATTATATGGGAAAGAGGACACATCACATTTTTTCCTTGCGTGGGTGCCTCTAATGTTTCGGGTCACCGAAGGCAGTTCCTTTAACTGGGCAAAGATGCTTTCGGATAGGTTGACCAATCAGGTCACAGAGTATCGGGAGCAGAAGGAGAAGGGGAAAGCATCATCATTCTTCATGTCCGCATACATTATGGATGCAATTTGTTCTATGACACCATTTCCATTAATGAGCTGGAGTTGGACTCCAGCCGAAGATGAACCCATACATGTATATCATGCAAAATTATGGGAAAATAAAGCTGAAAATTTTGCATATGAAATTTTTAACTGGGTGATGGTGCCCCTGCATGTCGTCATTTTTGGCCACCTGCCACCCTAGATCTCAAACAACATAGTAACGAATCTGAGCAGCATAGCAGACTGGTATGTGGAAGAAAAATTCTCGTACCTTAGAGTCTTCGGGGCTTCTTTTCCCCCACACGCGCTGCCATTGTTTATTCTCGACAAACTGGCTTGTCGCAAGGTTGCACGACAAATAGTAATTGGTTGTGTAAGCAAATAACTTAAAGGGTACTCGAAGAAGGTATGGCCGTCTTTTCCTGTTCATTTTAATTCTTATTCTTTATTAGATTTTGGGCATGCCAAAGCCGAGGCTGCAACCCTGGAAGACCTAAATTTGGTCTCCATCGAATACAAGAAGCACGATCCGGAGAGGGTCGTGAGAAACCATTTGGAAAATTGTGGGCTCAAGAGATTTGAGCATGATAATTCACCCTCGGATGAAATTTTCCGAGGAGCAAGGTCCTATGAGGAGATTCTAGCCCGGATACAATTCTTGGCACCAGAGGAAAGAGCCTATGTTCTGAAGTTCTAGGAACATCGACGTAGTTGTCTTCCTGCAGTGTTGCGAGGTGAAGGTCCGAGTACATCGGAGGCAAAACAGAAGGATGTTGAAGGCTCCAAATATGCGGCTCCCGATCAAGGAAAAAACCAGGACGGGGAGGAGAAAATGAAGAATCCGGAGGCAAAGATAAAGACTCCAGACCCACCAAAGAAGCAGAGTCTGGATGCAGAGATAAAGACTCCAGACCCGCCAAAGAAGTAGAGTCTGGTCGCTACTCCGGGAAAATCAACAAAGAAGATCGGAGAACCTATCACATCGGTTACCCCTGTGCAGTTGACGCAGGGAAGTATTGATGTAGGATGGGTAATTAATGAAGAGTTGAGGCCCATAAGAGTAGAAGAACTCCCTCCGAATGAGTTTTTCTTCGATAAGAAGAGAAAGGCAGTAGGGAAAAAGGAATTCTACTAGGAAGGAGAGTCAACTGTCAAGAAATATAAGGTTATAACCAATGGAAAGGACAAAAAGAATGAGCAATTTGCCACTGAAATAGTAGGGACACTAGGAGCATATGCCTCGACAAATCAATTCTCAATTGGGCTCTTAAAAAACCAACTTAAAAGAAAAAATCGCCTCATTAGGACCCTTGAAGCCAGATTGGCCACAACAACAAAGATTGCTAAAGATCAGGCGAGCGAAGGAATAGAGCAGGCCAGGTTGGCTGATAAAAATGAGATAGATATGCTCAAAACCAAGCTCGAGCAAGCATAGCTGGTGGTCCGGGATGGTCGGGTGAAAGCAAGCCAGCAAAGGAATTTAATCAAACAGCGGCAGGCCAAGGTGGAGATCACCGAGAATAGAATGATAAACATTGGGATGTTCAAATCCCAAGCGATCGAGATTCAGAGCAGAGTCTCTGAGGTACAGCAAAATTTGCTCGCTAAGGTAGAAGCGATCCGAGACCACTGTTTTCTAGTCAACCAGGTTTCAGAGAACTTATCCGCTAGAGAAAGGGAAGTCAGAGCAGCTCGAATCACCTTCCAAGAGGCTGTGATAGCCATGAATAATAGGGTTTCGAAAAGTACTCCCAGGTTCACCATTTCAGAACAAACCAGAGGGAATATTCTATTAAACGAATGGGATCATAACATCGCCGAAGGCAAGCAACAAGCTAAAAAGATAACCAATTCCTTAGAAGAGGCCTTCAGTTCTATAGATAGTGATCTGCTAGGCATTGACAACAGAGGTAATGCCGAGACATTGGTGCAAATGAATGTAGAAAATATCTCGCTTGATCTGAAGGAAAAAGAAGAAAGAGATTCGACTGATATTTCTCAGATGACTATGGTGGATATAGTCCAAGTAGATAAATACATGATTAAACCTAGCACGCAATTACGCACCATCGACATCATAGATGGATAGATGGAAGACAGACTGCAACAGTTAGCCCGAGAATGTTACTTCTTTGAAGCTAGCTATCAAGCAAAACCGTCGCGGCTAATATCTCATCTGGTTGAAAGGTGTGTTTCCTATACTGAGCTCATGTGAGAACAAACGTCTGGCACCAAGTGAAGACAGAGAAGGAGAAATGGAGTGATTGACCTCCACCCTGTCATAACCGAAGTTTTGTGACTTTTGAGATTCTATCTTATTTGTAAAATTGTATAAATATACCACAGAAAGAAATAAACGAGGCTAGACCTTTTTGTGTCGATTGTAACATAGTTTTTTACATTTGAGAGTTAATACAAGCAAATCTGAAGATTCTCAATTCCATCACGACTATGTTACAAGTTTGTTTCCTTGTATTTCATATTTCGTTTCATTTCATATTCATAATTGATGTGCTTCGTTATAATTTAGTACTACCACTACTATAGCGAATGAATTTTGGTTTTCTGTAATTGTTTACTGTTTTTCCTCTGTACCAGCTATCAACGGGTGTAAGACCAGTCTACATTTTCAGAATTCTACACATATTCCCTGCTACATCGATTATTTCCTTACAATTTTCCTCTTCTGTTTATACGTGATATTCTCCCCTGATAGGAGCCTTACACTATAGACAACTAAATGTTTTTCTCCCGCTTCACACCTTTTATTAAAATATAATACAGTTACGGGAAAGAGCCTTTGATTTGCATCCTTATTTTATTCCTAAAACCGTAAATTATCTTTTATACGACCAAATTGAGACAACACTTAATCTCTCTCTGAAGTTTTTCCCCATTTTTTCTGTTCCTCCATGACTGTCCCTATACCAACACAGCCTAATATCGAACCTGAATTATCGAACCAAACACATATTGCCTTAAACCTTTTCGACACAATTCTTAAAACGACTACTAACCGGGTCGAACTTGAACGTTCATGGGCAGCCATTGAACAAGATATAACTATCCAGGAACAATTGGAAGCTAGACAACGCCAACATAGAAATATTCCCTAGTTTCCTTTGCTGAAGGTTGACATTTCTCTCTTCCCCATCTTTTACCCACTTTCGGATGCCTTGACACTATACTTCTAAGCCTTAAGTACAGACTCAAGAACAACAGACTGTAACTGTAAATTTGGATTTACCAACCATCTATCTATTTGAGCGATGTCAACTTGCTTTAGTTGTGAAATTTTAGCCTGAGCTGCCTCTAAGCTTTCTTTGATGTCAAGTTGATGCTTTACAATGTTGATTTGTCCTAGTATTTCAGAACAATCATCCTTTTCGAGGCCTAGTGATTCTTTATTAAGAAAATGAAAAATATCTTCACAATCCTCTTTTATTTCCTTGGTCGTTCTTTTACTCTTGGCTATATTGGCCTCCCATGTCTTCAATATTATATCACCTCTAACATGTTCTGCAACAGTCAATCTGGGAGTTATAGATATTTCTTCTCTAGCCGATGACATGAACACTTCTTGAAAAGTGGTTCGGGCTGCAGTAGCCTCTGTTTCTCCGAAACCAATATTGTCCAATGATTAGTTTACTTCCCAAAAATGATTTTGGATGATTTCTACCTTAGAAAAAAGGCTCTGTTGTGCTATTCAATACTGAACTTGAGCAGTTGGATTTCTTTTTTATCACTAGATCTAGCATGTTCCAACCCTTTATTGACTTCATCTTTGACATTCTTTTCTGTAGTCCTTATTTGATTTTGCAACTGAATTATCACCTGATTCTTCTGCTTTAGTTTTTCTTTCATATTATCAACTGAGAATAGGCTAGCTTTTGCAAAAGCTCCCAAAGAGCCTGCTACCTCTGTAGAAAAGTCTTCTTCTTCCAAATTTTGTCCATCCAATAGTACTCTGTGCTTTTTGATAGTTGCACCTTCTTTCTGGTGCATTTCTTTCTTCACCACAACTTTCCTTTTCTTATTGAAAAAGAAATCAGAAGGATGTATCTTTTCAATAGGGACAGGCATGATATCTCCTATGAGTATTACCTCTGCATTAGGGTTTCCTATGGTGAACTGTAATGGTGTGACAATATGAATGGGGCTACTGATTTCTGTATATAATTGTTTTCCAGTTACATCTGTAATGGCGTGACAATATGAATGGGGCTTCTGATTTCTCCTTTCTTTGCTAGTGTCTCTTCTTGATCTTTGTTCTAGTTATCTAATATCTCTATCTCTGAGATATCTTCTTTCTGAGTCGAGACCTTAGATTTCTCTAAGTTTTCCAAGGCTTCTTGTTTTCTAGAGCTTACGATTTATGGATTTTGGGTCTTTGTTTACTGTGTAGCTGGAGACATTGGGTTTTCCCCTTGTAATAATTTTGGAAGACTACTTCTTCGGTGCTTTTGGAAGTTGTAAAAATCAATCATTTTATCAAGTGATAGAGCTCAAACTCGGCTCATAACTTCTGGGTAAGATTTCGCCCCTTAGAAGATTTCGTCCTACGGGGACTCTTCATGTTTGTACTTTTTAACATTGCAACTAGCCATATGGTTACTCACAACCTTCTACGGGTCGTGCTTCTTGAATTCAATGTTAACCAACTTTATTTCTTCTAGGGCCGCAATCTCCACTTTGGAGAGGCTGAAATCCAATAAAGAAAATGCACCAATCTGTAAGGGAAAATATGGCCATACCTTTTTATGCACTACTTTGAGTTCTTTGCTAAATCCTGCAGAGTACTGTTTGTCGTGTGACCTCGTGGCACACCAGTCGATCTGGTAAAAATTGTGGTAAATAATATGGGGGAACTGAACAACCAAAAACTATGATATAAGATAAGTGTTCCTCAATGTACCATTCTACCACTTTATCTAGGTTAGCCACAACTATGTCTGAAATTCTAGGAGGTGGGTGACCAAAAATAACAATGTGCATTGACACCGCTACCCAATTACAGATTTCATAAAATAAATCCTTCGCCTTGTCTTCCTAGAGTTTTTAATGATAAATATGAATTGGTTCTGCATTATCTAGAGTCCAATTCCAGCCCATCAATGGGAAAGGTTTCATGAAACAAATAACATCCATAATATAAGCTGACATGAAGAATGAAGATGATTTCCCTTTGTCTTTCTTTGTCTGGTATTCTATAATTTCACTAGATAGATTGTCCGACAATATCTTAGCCCAGTCAAAAGAATATCCTTCTGCCACTATGTGTAAAATGGGTACCCATGGTAGAGAGAAATGGTCTGTGTTATCTTTTCCATAGAATCTAAACATCATCATGGCTATATACATGAATTGCAGTTCTAGTGATGAGATTGAGTATATGCCGCAAGAATCAGCTCTGAACTTTGTAGGTTGTGAACACCAGTCCTTGATCAATTCAGAAAGGATTTTTCCATATTGATCACACTCCTTCTTGTTAAAATTCACTAAGAAACTGGCATGTAAATGAAGTTTGGTGTTGAAGAGAATTTATACATCACCAGTATGTGTTCCGGCCAAAATGACCCAACAACTACCTTCTGAGAATTGAAAATAGTTTTAGTTGGGATATCCACATGATCTAGAGCCCATTTAATCATGTCATTGTAGGGTAAAAGACTCGGCCTTGTTGCTACCTTATGCATCTCTGACTAAGCAATAGTCTTGTATTTGGTAAATAAGTCTTCCTTTTCATTGTTGCTTGAATCATCAGGGAAGTTTACCAGTTGGTACTGTAGGATGTTGAATACATTCATCCAGGTTTTAATTGTGTTTACACTTCTGGGTGAGGTGTTGGAGAAAACCTATGAACTCTAGCCTGAACTCTCACTAGTTTCTTTAGCTTCTTTTTGTGGAGGCATGGTAGAAGTTCTTAAAAACCTGCTATTTGTCACAGAAAATGCACAGGACTGAGTATCTCGTTAAGCAATCTCTACCAAAATGTGAATTTAATTGAAAATGAAAAAAGTATTTCTTGCCTTAGACGCCTCAACCTGCATATACCTCCACTAACAATACGTTTAATTCTTTTAATAAAAATATTTGGGTATTAAAGAAGGATCTTATTTGAAATCATTTCCCCAGGCTGGTCATTTAATAACATTAATGGTCAATTTTCGTGATCGAAAAAGTATAAATCAAATTTGAAATCACCCATATCGCAATCAACATAAACTCGATGGTTAAATTAATTTTTTTTATTTTGATAATAAATTGAGTTTATATGACTAATTAATTATGTTTAACCTTGATCCACTTCAGGGTTTTGGGTCTCATGCTATCCTACTTCTGTTCAAGCTATAACCCCAAACTGCAAAATCGTGATTGATTAATTAATCTTAATCATGTTTAACTTTTGTAAATAATCACGATTAATTAATGATTTCACGATTTCAGATGTCAAGAGTTTAAGTTATCATTCGAGGCAGGATTCCCGAAACATGAAGTTGCGATAAGATTAATTATTGTTAACCATTTTAATTGTTTAATTAACTCGATTTAATTTAATCTAGTTTCCCAACTTCACATATCGGGACTTTGGAGTTCTTTGTATGTCTAACTATTAGTATTGCAAAACCCCAAAACCCGATACTTTGAAGGATGTCTTAGTGATTTTTAATTTTTAATGAAAGGGCGGCTCCATGACTTTTTAAAGGATTTTAGACCATTAGATTAATCGAAAGATTTTATCGAGGGTGGTATCCAAGTGCGCATTTGTCCTTATTTAAACAAAAATGTTTTTTTTTAAGTCTAAAGTTTTAGAAAAATATATATGTTTCAACAATATCTTTTACTTTGCATTTATTAAATATTATAAAATTGCTAGTGTGAAACCCTAGGAGAAAAGAACATGTTATTGTCCTTATCTCAATAACTATCCACCTACTTGATTTTGCTAGAAGACACCTTCATTGGAGCATATTCTAGAGCCCTACCTTAGTATAACTATAGTACCTTTTCTTCATTAAGCTTTATTTGTTCCAAGCTTGACCTAAAGAAGAAGGAAAACCACTATGGACAAGGGTTACCTACTTCCTAGTGGTCATTTTCCTTCTAGGATTTTGGATGATTGAGGCCTTGGGTTACCAACACCTTAACCATCCTCCCTCTTGTATTTAGTTCACTTATTATCATTTGTTTCCCTCAATATTTCTGCTGCAAAAGTGACTCCATTAAGCCTAAAGGAATTAGTTTATACCTTACATTTGATTGATTGATGAAAACAACCCTTAAACCTTCTACTTCAATCTCTTTGCTAACCATTCCTAAGATTAGATTAGACTAACTTACTAATTGTCTTGATGTTGTTACAAAAGTAATATACAACCATATATGACAACAATAAAAGCTCCTAAAAGCAAGTGTTAGAGCTGATTTTACATTGCCTTCTTTGCTTCTGACAAATACTAGCATATTGCCAATTTTCGGTTATCATTTTGGGTCATTATTGAAGCTTGTTTAAGGCATAATTGTGAAGCTATCATTATATATACATTGTTGTTATAAATTTATGTTGCTTCATCTTTATTATCAACTTATTTCTTTTGTTCATAGTCCAAGTTTTTATGAAGCACTAATATCAATTGGTACTTGCAAATAGTGTTTTCTTGTTGTCTTGTTCTGCATGGGTACACTTAAGAAAATCTTTGCTTCATCTCATTAAAAATTTGGGACTTTCTGATCAGTGTGACTTTTGAGAGGGGAAGAAATTTTCTTGATACTATTACCTTTGCCTTAACAAATCCCTAGGTCACCAGGGACGTCTCCCCTGGGATTTCACCCCTAAAGAGAAAGAGGTGTCTTATCTAGGTGACAGTGATAGGACAACCTCTGGCTACGCCAATTTATTGTTCACTTTCCTTTGGATTTTGGTCAAGTAAAAATTGTGCGATAACATTTTGGCATCACTGCTGGGGAACACTGAGTCAATTATCCTCAAAGACAACACTTTTCAGTAATCCTTTCCTCAAGATCCTTTTCCTTACAAAGCTTACCTGGTGACTCCACCGAGGGTGATCCCCTCATACCTTTTATAGTTTCAAGAAAAATATCTAGCAACTCCACAAACCTCATAGAGTTATACTAATCCTCCCAAGTCCTTTAGAATAAAACCTCCCAAGAACTCTCCTGTAGTAAACTAATTGTTTGGAGGCAATCTTCCTTTGAACATGATGTCTAGCACAGTAAATCAATCTATTAATCCAAACTTAGCCAATAAATAGAAGCAATGGTCATCCAATCTCTTCAAATCACTAGACATGACAAGTATACTAGGATTCCCTTGGAAAATGACCCCTAAGTATGAGAAATGGTTGCCTAAATTCACTGGTAATAATGTAGTCGGTGCCAAGGATCATATGAGTAATTTCTGAGCCTTCTTTCAGCTTCATGCCATTAGTGATGATGCTGAGGATCTAGCTATGAAATTATTCTTTGCTACCCTCCATGATGGCACTAGACGTTGGTACAATGGTCTCCCTGATGCTAGTATTAAAACCATGGATAGATTGGAGGAAATATTCCTCAAACAATGGAGTGTAAAGGAAGACCCCAACATGATGTTGATAATTATGAATAAGCTCATAAAAAAAGAGAATGAAACCGTTAGAGAATTCCATGAAAATTTTGAAAATTTGATGCAAAAGATCCCAATGAGCCATCACCCTTATGATAGTTTCCTTCTCTTTCTCTATATCAACCTTTACAGGAAAGTTGGGATATCTCCTAAGAGATAAATCCCCTAAAACAATCCAAGAAGTCCAAGATGTAGCTACAAGGATTGAAAATAACCTTTCATCATTTAGAGTTGAGCCTTTCTTAGCCTCAAGAGTCAGAATGGATGTTAAACCTAAGATAGTCCACAATGCTGAACCTACCTAAGACATTAGCGCTAGGTTGGAAAAGATACAAATCACTGTAGATGGCATGGTAAAAACCCAAGAACTAATGATGAATAGGATTGTCAACCTAGAAAGAACTCAACAACAAGCTCCTCGAGTTCCTTACAATGGGAAATTTTAGAAAGGGAATCAAGTTTTTAGACAAAATAATGATCAAGAGGTCCCCAATACTTTAGCCCATGCAAATGTAATAGATGAAAACCCTTGGTTCTTACAATGCAGATATTCACATTGGGAGCATGGGTGTCCTTTCAACAATGGTGATCATGACCAAGTAAACATTGTTAATCATACCATTGAAAATCCTTAATATTGCCTCAATGTCACACTTGAAGAGCATCAAGAAGGCATAAAGGAAGCAACTAGGAAGGCTAGGATGGAGGTGATAAATAACCTTGACCAAGAATCAATAGAAAAGTTGAAGAAGCAAGAATTCCAATTATATACTAGGCAAAAAAGAATAAACCAACCTCTCTCTACTAGTCATGTGATTTCACAGACAAGACCTCCACCTATGAACATACTTCTTCCTAAGAATCCTCCCAAGACTTACAAAGTGGATTTGAAATTTGACTTTGAAGGTGCACTAGAAAAAATGCACATGACCATTCCATTAAGAGAAGTCATAAAATTCCCATCTGTTATCACATAAAGTTGTCAAGGGCCATAGGTGTGTGTCGATATTCCCGAGTCTGTAATCTTTCCCTGTCTCTATCCTTTTCGCAGACCAAATATTAAGTTTTTCCCCCTTCAGCTTGTAAATCGTTCTCTATTTTCCTTTGTTCATTTGTGTTCCCTGTTTTCCTTAAATATCTACCTGAGTGAAATCTTGGCCCCAACCCCTCTATTTTTCTCCAAGGGTGAGCACTCGCAACCTGTGTTTCAGTCACTGGTCTCTCTATTTTCTTATCTCACCGTCCAAATCCTTGATAGTGCAGGCCGCAACTATGAACACAAAGAACAACTTTCTTAACAGTCTATTTCGGGAATGAAGCATAAGTAGAAGGCAGTTTTAATCTTTCAAATATGGAGATTCCAAGAACAATCTAGATCAATGATTCACGAGTGTTCAAGAGTGAAAAATTGCGTGAAGTATAGCGCCAGAGAAAAAGGCCCTGAAGTCAATATGAACCCTTGATCTTAAAGGGGATAGGTGGCAGTTGATCCAAGCCTTTGGGGAAATGAGCTTCAGGATATTTGAAATGAGAAATACTTAGAAATCCTGAAGATCCAAAGTCTTGAAGATCCAAAGTGCCAAAGTATCGAAGGCCCCGAAGTCTCGAAGACCCGAAGCATCGAAGTCCTGAAGAACCGAAGTACGTGATGCACTCTCATCAGGCATGATATGTGGCAGTCTTTCCAGGTCTTTCAGTCACAACCATGCCACCCTCCTTATCATGACACATAAGAAGATGTGACATCATATGACATCATCTGGACCACCCATCAGTGGGACATGTGGCATAAATCCATGAGCTCCAACTAAAGGCCCGAAGTAGTCCTCGACCATTCAATTCATGAGAACATGCATCAATATATCGTCAGCTTCAAGTAAAAGCTTTGGGGATACCAGGTTTGAGATTTGATTTTCCTGAAGCTTGGAGACATGAATGGATTTCATCCAAAGATCTCTAAAGGGCCACACGTCATCAAATCCATGGCTCCGGGTAAAAGTACTTAGAAGCCCAGGTTTGAGATCTGATTTTCCCATAGTCTGAAAACCTGAAAATCATATCTGCCATTGATCTCAGGGAGCCATGTGTCATCATATCCCTATCTCTGGAGAATTTGCTTGGAAAAAATAAATTTTTACTGTTGAAAGGCCCGAATCCCGAATCACGAAGCAGATCTCGGCCGTCGATTTAAAAAGGGAAGATATGATCCATCAATCTAAAAGGTGCCAGAGTTGGGTCGTTGATCAGAAAGCCTCATATCAGATAAAAATATCAATGGTCACGCTCCATTATGGGTTCGGAAGGTGTGCACATTTTAAAATTTCAAGGGTGGGCCACAATAAGAACTGTGGTTTTTAGAAAGGAATGCGTGGTAGTACATGGTGAATTGTGAGGACAAAATTAGTTTGTTTTCAAAACACCCTTGGTCATGCCCGCAATCATGCAATTGCATAGGGTCATGGCCCTAGGGAACATTAAAGAAGGTGTAGGTGAACAGGATCTAGCCCCTGAGCCCTGGAGAGCCAAATGCATGGCAGCCGTCAGCACAAACAGGTGGCACCCTTATGGTATTGACACATGGCCCTCGTTTCCAATGTGCTTAGACATGCCTCTAGCCCATTTCGAGTGAAACTTATTACCTCTCTGTCCATGACAAATCAGCATGGAAGTGACAGGTCATCCTCTAGGAAGTGTTATTGTTCAACGTCCAAATAATGCCCCTCCCTAAGGTAAAATTTGGCAGATTCTGAAGTTGGTGGGAAGACGTGGGGAAATGGCACCAAATCTAGCAGATGCACCCAGAGTGCAGATTGGGATCAAATATACAGCCACAACCCATTGCGGGGATGCAACATGCTCGGATGATAGTTTTCTTGAGTAGTCCCCACAATTGAAACCATGGTATGAAGAATGCACTGCGTGGAAAAATGTGGTGGATTGCGGACCCTAAAGCAGTCTGAACCCAAACCACCTCTGAGCGGCCCCACAATCACATGTGTATATGACATCCTATCTGAGAGCAGCACGTGGCTAATCCCTGAGAAAAGGCAATTAATGAAAATAGAGCTGGTGGTTGAAACCTCAGCTCACTCCATAAATGGAAGGCGTGGAAGGCCCGACCATGGGGTCTGAACCGTCAGCCTGTGGTACCCCTATGGGTATATTTTCCTACAAAACCCATGCCAATCTGAGCTTGCGTCTGATAGAGGGGTTCATGTTCAGTCTGACAGAAGAACTCGCCGATGCAAAGCTTTGATTTTTGTGACCAGGTCATACTCTTGGTAGTGGCGTATTGTTCTAAGTATAAATAGATAGTTTTAATATTTTGTTAAGGTCATCAACTATTTTGTTAAGGTCGTAAAAACTGTGCTAAAACACTCAGGCATGGAGAATCTAGTCGAGGGTTGTTATGATGTTGTAATGTAGGTTTGATTGTAGTAGTATCGTGACCAGTTTTAGTCATATTCCTTGTGATATTTTCCCCTCTTACACTGAATGGCTCAGGCATGGAGGATCCAGTCGAGTTGTTGTAGCTGGATGATGATGTAGGTTTGATCATTGTGTTGTTGTGACTGTGTTTTTTGGACATATTTCAGTGTCTGAAGCTTGAGATTAAGAGTGATATTGAGTCTAAGTTTTTCTTCTCCAAGTTGCTTGAAGGCCTGATGCCCATAGCAGTCTTTTCCACCTTTCTTACTAAGTCTTCCCTCTGCTCACACTTAAAACTCAATTCACTGATTGAAGTTAGTTGTGTCCCTCACTTCCTTGTGCATTTCTTGTCCAGTCCCATGTTGAACATCATTCATATATTGAGTTTTTTCCATTGACCTCCACTCATATAAAACCAACATCCACCAAAAAATCTGATGGGTACTGGGCTTATCCTCTCGCAATCTGAGGGTGACTTTCAGTGCTAACACCATATGTAAAGGAAAGGTTCAATTTTTTTTCAAAATTTCAGATGGACTGATGGATCCTCCTATCATGTTACAAGCAGATCACTTTAGGGTTCAATATGATGGACATCCACCTTTCTTCATGACCTTGTTGATTAATAAAAAATGCCTTAACAACTGTATGCTTGATTCAAGGGCAAGTGATAACATGATGTCTTTGAAGATCATGGAAAGATTAGGCCTGAAGGTCACACATCCTTACATGAATGTGTGTGGTTTTGAGTCCAGGGCCATACCTACTCACGAGGTAGTTGAGAATGTTGAAGTATGACTTGGAAGATACCCCAAGAGAGTGATCCACATGGCTATTGTGGTGGTGGATGTCTCGAATGTGTGGGGAATGTTATTGTCCAAAAAGTTTTCTGGAATGTTGGGAAGCACCTTGGAGATGGATCTTACTTACATTAATGTGCCTATGAATGATGGAACAATAATCCGCTTCCCAAATGTGCCAATGACCAAGGTCCATATGAAAAAAATTGATGATGATATTGGAACTAGCGAGACACATGAACCAATCAAAGAAAGTATTCTTGTATTTTCCCCTGATGATTTACCTTTCTCTTCAGAGGAAGAATTTTATCAAATACAATGGTTGAAGAAAGAGGAGTATCAACAACTCCTAGAAAAATATAAGGAAAATGAAGTTGGGGATGTCAAGTTATTAAAGAAAGGAGAATATGACATACTGATCTAACCATCCGAACAAGAAGTCTTCACAGCAAAATCCCACCGTCCTCCCTCAAAACAATATAATGGAGTTATACAAGAAACAACCAAATTTAAGACCAAGGATTACAAAGAAGGAGATACGGTCTAGATGTGGGATACACAGAAGGGAGAGCCTACTAATGTCAAAGGGAGTGCACAATTTTGGCTTGGACCCTTCAGATTCAGAAGGAATTCAGTCAATGATGCCTACTATTTATGCATGTTGGAAGGAAGAAGACTTCCATTACTGGTTAGTGGACACCTCCTCAAACCCCATTAGGGGGAAGAGACTTGAATTCACAGGTAAGAATAGGTAAGTAGGTAAGCATTTTGCATTCATTGTATATACCATATGCAGTTAATGCTAGAGTAGTTGTATTCCCATTTGTACATATGATTGCTTACTTGTATTTTATTTTATCATATATGATCCAGGGGTGATATCACCACCCCAAATGATTACTGATCGTTTATGTTGAGATCTAGTAGGAAACATGTCATACTAGAGATGTTGAGGTTCTCATGCACTTTATGGTGAGCACATGTCCTTGATTTGGAGCCATATGTTATCCCCTATCCTAGCGATAACTAAGGATATTATGTCTCAAGGCCCATAGGTCCTAGAAATTGAGTACCGAGAGCCATATTGACTTGAGCTTGGCCTTGGAGAGCCCATCCTTCTTCTTGAGCACCTCCATTCTGTCAACAACAACAACATCCATTCCATCGACATGGTTCTGAGGTAGCAGTGGGCTTTTCTCCATGAGGTAATGAGTCCGAGTATCATGGTATGTGTCACTTTGATTCTCAAAGAATTTGAATATATGCATTTAATTTTCTTTTGCTTCATGATGTTTTCTTGGACATTATTCCTTTTAACTTGTCCATACCTGGGGGGGATGAAATAATTCCCTAGCAAGTTGGTTACCTTAGGAGTGAGTTGCCACTAGGTGGGTTTATGAAAGGTCATCATCCATTCCTTCCATACTTATCACTTTTCATCATCTTCCCTCTCATCTATCCCCTACACTGGTTCAGGCATTGGGTTTTCCAAGCTAGCAAGGGTTATACCTTGCCTTTTGGGAAGAAGGGGCTAAATTCCTAGAGGGTAAACGTAGCTGGAAAAATTGCAAAGCCAAAGATTAAACCTTGATATGCTTCTCCCAGGGATCCCCAAGAAATCAATAAAAGGCTTCTCAACAAGAAAAGGCGGGACCCATAAAAAGATAAAACTCAATACCTAGTTGGTGGATAGGGGGTCTCATCACGAGCCTTCATGTTAGGTACATGGACATGTAGTGGCATGAAACTACTATTCATCTCGTCACCACACTAGGGTAGTGATGGAACACCCCCACCTCAACGAGTTCTGCGTGACCTCCCGGTCTTAGGATCATTCTAAATCTCCCCGAGAGTCTGATTGACTCTTTGATTTCCCCTCAGGAAATCACTCACACACACTAGTGTGTAACCACAGGTCCTTCTTTGGAGCTATGCCCAAGTGAAGAAACACTAAGCACCAACTCACTCCCACGTGATCTCTGACTATGACCACAACCTTTACCCAAACATGTATTTTGGCTTTCGCGACATCGTGATTCTAGATGCGATTCCTCCAGTCTCGACAATCCCCAAAACCCAAAAATTCCCAAGGGAAATTGATTCCTCCCTTGAATTTACTTTGACGTGACCTATGACTATGAGCTGGGGCCAAATATTTTCGGCACCTAGGATTTCACGTATCAACGTTTTTCTATGCAACAAATTCTTTCGATGACTTCCGAAATTATGACAACCCCTTGCCACGGATCAATGACTCTTAGATCTCCTACGATCTGATGATCCTAGTTCTTTCAGGACCTCATGAATTAGGAGTTTGCGACTCTCGATTTCAAGTCACAACTTCCTTCACTTCTTGAATTTCGAAACAACGAAATTCAAGGATGTGAGATCAACGACTCCTTTGGATCCTAATCCATCGACCACTATTCCTCTTGAGCTTATGAGTGATGATAAACACTCAGCCTTAATCTCTCCACTGGCCTGCGAGATCCAACATTCCACGACAAATTGACACTTCTCCTTGAAGCGACTTCACCATCCATTCCAGCTTTCAATATTCCTCTGCTGAATGCTCTGACATCAACTCTTCTGAGCTTCCTCCTTGTTGAGTAACTTCGACACTCACCTTCCCTTGAAATCTTCAAGGTTCTTTCCCTCCTGATATTTCTGTCATAACCTCAGGGGTTTCCTTAGGGATCTTGCATGAACTCCTTGCGACATTCATAAATAACCTCTGGTTATTTGATCCTTTGACTTTGTGCACTCCTTGCAACAACAGTCCTGCAACCTTACTCCTTGGTTGATAAAGTCTGAGACTTCAATCTGCCTGGGCATGCCTTGCATGACTCTGTGCTGTGTCTGCACTTCCACTGGTATGAGGACAATGATATCCCTCTTGATATTTCTAAGATAAAACTGAGACCCTCGTCAACACACACCTTGTGGATGTTCACTGCACTCTTTGCAGGATTTCTCAGGAAGAAAAACAATTGAAACTCATACTTCCCTTCTCTCAAACTTCATACATTCATCATGAAATCAAAAGCATGTACATAGTATTGAAATAAATGCATAACATAAGATATAAGAAACTGCATACATACCATTCAACAAATGCAAACAATAAGCATAATAACACCATGAACATGAGTCAAAGCTTTATTATATTAACTCAAGTATTCTTGTACATGGGTTCTTCTCTGTGTTCTTACTCTCTGCAACTCTACAACTTACTCAACTGATACAATTGGGAATGATACAATGATACAAGCGAGGGTATCTTTTTTTATCCATTTTCTCTCCTACACTACAAGCTATCTAATCTGAAATAAAAGCTACAACAACTTTTCATAAATTACAATAAATGCCTCTTTATCTGACAGATGTGAGAAACGCTCAAGATTTGTTTAGAATCTCCAAAACATAAATGTAAATACGTCTCTCAACTATTACATTAATGTCTCTTCATTTAAATTTAAAACATTTTCAAAATGTGCGCTGGTGCATATCTAGCTGTCTTCTACCTTTGCGCTTGCTTTGCTGGCTGCTTACGATGCTCCTGTATTATACTCCTCTGGCTAGAAAATTCATGAAATCCTATTCATGATCTCCTGCAGTGTCTGTCCGTGTCTTCGGATATCTTCTTCAATATCCCAACTGGCATCTTCAATCAGATGTCTTTTCCATTTGACCAAATATTCAAAGTATGTTTTCCTTCGGGTCTTCTTCCTGGCTCTATGATCAATAATCTTTTCCATCTGTGGCCTTTCAGATATAGGCATATGTTTAACCCATTGGAATTCCTTCTGATCCTTAGATCTCTATGTTCTAGTTTCATCAGTTCTGTAAGGATACAGATTGGCTATGTTGAAGATGGGCGATATTCCTACCCTATCCGGTAATTCAATCTCATAAGCGTTTTCTTCAAACTTTCTTATGATCTTACATGGTCCAATTTTATTCATCTTCAGTTTATTGTACGTTCCTATTGGGAACCTTTATTTTCTGAGATGTGCTAAAACCAAATCACCTACTTCAAACTGAATTTCTCTTCTGTGTTGATCTACTCTGCACTTATATTCCTAGTTGGAAATTTTCAATCGCTTCTTAATCTTGCTGTGGAGTTCTTGCATTCCTGCTGCAAAATCCTTTGCACTAGCACTTCTGAATTCACTCTTCTCTAAGTCTCTCAAATCAGATACTCCTCTCAGATGCATTCCATACATGATCTGGAATGGGCTCTGTCCTGTGCTCCAGTTTGGTGAATCATTATATGCAAATTCCACTTGTGGCAGAATCTGGTCCCAGTGATGTTCAACCACCAAACTCCTTAATAAATATCCCAAGATTTGGTTTACTACCTCAATTTGTCCATCCGTCTGAGGATGATACACTGAGCTAAAAGATAAATTAGTCCCCAAATTTTTCCATAGGGTCCTCCAAAAATGACCAACAAATTTGGTATCCTTGTCTGATACAATACTCTTAGGTAAGCCGTGAAGTCTAACAACTTATTAAAAAAACAGATTTGCAATGTGAGTTGCATCACTGGTTTTCTGACATGGTATGAAATGTGCCATTTTATAAAATCTATTAACTACCACAAAGATTTAATCACACCCTCTTTGCATCCTTGGCAGCCCTAACACAAAATACATACTTACCGCATCCCATGGCCTCTCTGGTACTGGTAATGGTTGATACAACCCTGTATTCTATCTCTTTCCCTTCACGTGCTGGAAAACCTTGCATTTGTTCACAAATTTCTTGACATCTGTCCTCATCCCTGGCCAATAGTATGATCCATTTAATTGTGTGAATGTCTTTTCATGGCCGAAATGTCCAGCCAGTCCTCCACTATGTTTTTCCTTCAAGAGGTTCTCTCTCATAGAACTCTTTGGAATACATAACTGATTACCCCTGAACAACAGTCCATTCTGAATCATATATTCAACCCATTGGCTTCTGTCTCTGAGAATTGGATTCTCACATGCTTCATAGGCTTCTTTAAAATCTAAATCATCCTTGTACATATCCTTGAGGTTATCGAAACCTAAGGTCTTTACTCTGGAATCTTGCAGAATCAAGCATTTCCTACTCAAAGAATCAACAACTTTGTTAGCAGTTCCAGAAATATGCTTTATAACAAAAGTAAAATTCTGCAAGTATTCAACCCATTTTGCATGCTTCTGGTTCAGTTTCTCCTATCGAGTTATGAATTGTAAAGCATGGTTATCGCTATACAAGACAAACTCTTTCGAAACCAAGTAATGTCTCCATTTTTTCAATGCCTGTATGACTGCATAGAACTCTTTATCATACGTGGAATATTTTAGCTTAGCCTCATTCATATTTTCACTGAAGTATGCAATCGACCTGTTGTCTTGGCTTAATACTGCTCCAATCGCAAATCCACTTGCATCACATCTCACTTGAAATGTCTTGCTGAAATCTGGTAGAATAAGAACTGGCTGTTCAATTATCTTATCTTTCAACAATTTGAAACTTTTCTCCGCTTCTTCTCTCCAATGAAAAGATTTATGTATTTTCTTGACTGTGTCCATCATTGGTGCACATATTCCACTGAAATTTCTAATGAAATTTCTGTAAAAACTAGCCAATCCATGGAAGCTTCTAACTTCAAAGATACTCTTTGGTGATGCCCAATCCCTGATTGCTTTTACCTTCTCTGGATCCATTTTCAACTCATTTTAAGAGATCACAAAACCCAAATAAATGAGTTATGTCTTCATGAAAGACGACTTTACATTTATCAACAATTTCTCTTGCTATAACCTCCTCATTACTGCAGCTAAATGCTCCAGATGTTCCTCTTCAGTTTTACTGAAGATCAGTATATCATCAAGATATACGATTACAAACTTTCCTATGAAATCTTTCAAGACTTCATTCATCAGCCTCATAAAAGTACTGGGTGCATTTTTCAAACCAAATGACATGACAAGCCATTCATATAGTCCTTCATTTGTTTTAAATGTTGTCTTCCATTCATCACCTTCCCTCATTCTAATATGATGATATCCACTTTTCAAATCAATCTTTGAAAAAACCTTTGCTCCACTCAAGCAATCCATCAAGTCATCCATCCTGGGTAAAGGAAATCTATACCTGATGGTGATTTTTTTTATAGCTCTTGAGTCAGTACACATTCTCCAACCACCATATTTATTTGGGCTTAACACTGTAGGAACAACGCATGGACTCAAGATTTCTCTGACTAACCCTTTGTCCATCAAATCCTAGACTTGTCTTTTGACTTCTTCATTCTCCTGTGACGTCAATCTGTACGCTTCCTTGTTTGGTAAACTCACTCTAGGTATAAGTTCAATGTGATGAATTATGCTCTTGATGGGTGGCAACGAACAAGGTAATTCTTCCACCATTATATCAACAAAATCCTCTAGCAGTTCCTAAATTTCTTTTGGTAAATCATCTATTTTGGTACTGGTCAAAATGACTCTAGGTTTTCTTACCACAATAAATTGCATGTATTCCTCTTTCTTGACTTCATCAAGAAGCTCCTTCCCACTCATGAGAAGTATGGTATTGTTCACCTCTGTTTTCACCTCCTTGTCTTTAATTGGAGGCAACATATGCGTCCTACCTGTTAGCACTCTGTAATTTGGCCAAGGCTGTAAGGCAGTCACAGAGGTAACATCAAAACCATTTTGAGTCTTGGATCTAGCCCTCCAAGACTCAGAGAGGGATCTCTCTATCTAATATAGCTTTGTTTTAATAGGTATTAGGCTAGTTATGCATGTGTGGGGTTGGGGTTTTTAAATGGTTATTTTGGAACAACAAGGAGGGCCATTGGGCAAATGGGGTTTGCGCTTAAAAATGTGATTCACTCTCAGATCTGGACAAAGTTATTTCACAGGGAAAGGTAGCGGTAATGTTGGATTGAATTAAATTTTGATGGTGTCAATTTGAGGAAGAAAAAGGGGAGGAAAAAGCCAAGCAAAGGAGCAACAAAGAATTCCTAAACTGGGCTTTCAGAAGAAAACATAAAGATTATCACAAGATCATATGCAGAGTATTTGCTAATAAATTCTGCTCTTTTAGTCTTCTTCTGATAATAAGAATTGAAAACAAATGAAATTATAACAGGAAAACATTCAACAGAGAAGGGAAACGCCACCAACACCTCCACACAGGAATCCTGTAAACAACATGTCTATTAATGATCATTCATCTAAAGATTACAGAAAGAGTTCTCTGGCCAAATATAGCCCACTGTCCAGCAAGGAACCTCACAGGTCGAACCATTTTACATTAAAATCCTATGAATAAATAGGATAGACCATCCCAATAAGTTTCGAAAGTCGTTTTAACCACCTCGGCCAAAAATAGCCACCACTCCCACAAAATTTAGAGCTGTCTGCCATGAAAGACAGACCGGTTTTCTGCGAAAAAGGGGTCCGAACAGACATGTGTTTCTCTTTAACGATGACACCTGGGAGAAAAATGAAGGAGTTTATTGTATATGGGCATGTTCTGGAAAAACACCTCCTTCGGTTTCGCAAAATTTGTTCCTAGATGACCGTAACAGCTCCTGTAAGATCAGGACTGTAACGAAAAATTGAGAATCTGGAAAAAATGGGCCTTGAAGATGGCTTCGATTCTCCCTGATCGTAGCGTCATTGCAAAAAATAAGAGAGGTTTTTGTTCTTCAGCCCATGCTGAGAAAAAAAATCTCTCGTATTTTTAAAATCCATCTTCGTTTGCCCAGAATCGGCCTCGGACGAAGACATGGTGAAATAGGCAAAAAATGGCAAAAATATGGAAAAGTGATTTTTTTGGTGAAAAGCGGTATTCCGGACCCCCCTTGAGGTGGTAAGTGGTTTTTTTTGGGGGGGGGTACATAGGAATAGGAAGGCGCCACGTGGAGGGGGGGGTGGTATTTGAAAACTACCATTCCAGACCCCACCCTCTTGTTAAGTTCCGGATGGTGAGGGGGGGTCCGAAATTTTTAAGGGCCGTGTGATTAATCTGATGTGGGTTTGGACGGGGGGCGTGAGGTGTAAGGTGCGTGGAGGTAGGTGTGAGTGGAGTGTGACATGAGGTATGGTAGGTATGAGTGGAGTGTGACATGAGGTATGAGGGTGGGGTAGGACTTAGGTTAGTTTAGGTATGTTTTAAGTTGTGTTTTGTTTTATATTTTATATTTTATACTTTATGTTATGTGTTTTTTAATTTTGTTTTGAATTAATATGTTTTATTTTATATGTTTGTTTTTCTTTTATTTGTTTTTTGAATATTTTTTATTATGTGTTTTATGTTATATGTTATGTTATGTTTTTTATATTTTGTTTTTTGTTTTTTATTATTTTTGTTTAAATATTTAATATGTTTTATATTGTTTTTGTATTTTCTTTTTATGTTTTTGTTTTTTAATTTGTTTTATTTAATGTTTAACTAATCCTAATTACTAACCTAGTTACTAACTTAGATTTTTAACTTAATTAATTAATAATTAATTAATTATTTAACTAGTTGTTTATTAATTAATTTAACCTATCCTAACTATACTAACATTACTTATTTAAATCTAACTAACCTATTGTTCTTTTTGTTCATCCTAAGTCTGATTATTCATGGATGGGTGACGGGCAAGAGGTAGTCAATGGGGCCATAGGACAAGGGATTGAGGGCACAACGTGTATGAAGGATGCAACAGGGTGATGGGGGATCGAGCGAAAAGAATGGAGGGAAGAAAACAGGATCAACCAAGCTAGACTTCGTCATCAAGAAAAAAAAACGCCAAATCAACAGTCGAAGAATCGAGTTGCCTATCACTATAGAACCCCAACATAGGCTCCACCTGGGGATGGCAGCTTCTTTCAGGAGGTTTCAAGAACCACAGACCTGTGAATCATGCAGATCGGTGCTTTATCCATTGGGCTGATCCCAAAATCTTATTCTGCAACTTGTACCTGTTTTGATCTTGCAACTAAAACCAAATTAAGCTAAACACTGCTTAAAAAGAGATGCTCGGAATGATGAGCTTATTAATTTTTTCTACCTACCCTACTGCAATCATTGCTCATCTAGGTAATGGAAAAATACCAATGGAGCCAATCCAACAGTTGATTTAGTGGCTCTGTTCTTTCACTGTCTGTGATGAAACTCATAAATAAGTCTGTTACTCGTGCTTGAGAGTAATTTCCAACTTGATTTCCCTTACATAAGATTTGATAAACCCGAACAATAGGAAAAACACTGGCAATGGAAAAATATCCTGTATTAAAAAATTTCTCCATATATGTATTTACAAGATCAATATAGGTTTGGCCCATCTTTTGATTTTCAACTTCAAACA
>ML781582.1:217828-235059 GCA_009831015.1 Picea engelmannii
CCCAAATACATGAGTCTTATATGTTTTATGTGATTTGTGTTTAATCTCTAACCCTCTAGTAGAACAATAGCATGCATGCATAGTTTTGTCTTGATTGCAGGATCACTTTTTGGAAGGAGTAGCAGAAGCAAGGAGATAAAGCTCAACGGAGGATCTACACCAACTGTCGATAAAAAGGTTAGTTGGTTCTTCCCTTGTTTGCTTGTGAAAAAGGGTTTTAGATTCAGGGTAGAAGGTTAAAAGTAGCTTATGAAGGGTCATGATCTGCATACAAGTTTAAGCCCTAGCTTGTTAGTCCATAGGGTAGAATACCCCACAACACAGATAGTGGAAGGGGGAGTGCCAACACTCCCAGGAGAGGTATAGGGGAGTGCTCCCCTCCAAAAACTCAGTTTTTGAGGTGCTTTCAGATGGAAAAAGGTTTATAAGCCTGCTGACTCATTTCTCCTCTTCCAAATAAAGTGTTTGACATGTGCCAAGTGTCCTCTTGATGTCGTTTACAGGCACGACATGGGCATCATGGCAGTATGTTTTCTTTAACACTTGCAACACTTGTGAGCAAAAAGAGACACTTGCGAACCTTGTAATGATGACACTTGCGACACTATCAAAGTGAGTATTTTTGATGTGTAACACAGATTAATATGATAATCTCTAGGTATAAACTTGGATTTCATTTTTGCAACCATCCTATCCCATCTTTTGATTCTTTGCTTTCCTTTGCAACGCCTGTCGGCCTGCAATTCATCCCACCACAATGCTGCATGCCCTTAAAGTCTGGCGACGACATGTTTAACTTTCTTATCTTCCTCGACATCCTCATAGTCGAAGTATTTATCTAGAGATATAAAAAAATATAGTAGCTCTTCAATGTATAAGTTTCCTTAATACATCAAAATGTCTATCTTTTCCCTAACACCTATCCTTGAAACAACTCTGAATAGACGTTTTTCTGCAGCATCTTCAGCTGCGACTTTTTCTTCAACTCCAGCCTCATTTTTGCTTTCGGCTTCACTGACATATCTAGCATCAACTGTCCATCTCTATGATGTCTCCATAGCATCTAATCGAGCACATATTTACCTCATTTCCCTTTACACAGTTGGATCGGGCATTGGTCTTTCTCTCCTTCTTGGCGGCATTGTTTCAATTTGTTCCCCGCAGAAAACAAAAAGAAATCATAGGCTATGCTCTAATACCACTCTGACGTAACACCCCCACCTCAGTGGGTTCTGCGCGACCTCCCAGTCTTAGGATCATTCTAAATCTTCCCGAGAGTCTGATTGACTCTTTGATTTCCCCTCAGGAAATCACTCACACACACTAGTGTGTAACCATAGGTCCTTCTTTGGAGTTGCACCCAACCGAAGAAACACTAAGCGCCAACTCACTCCCACGTGATCTCTGACTATGATCATAACCTTTACCCAAATGGGTATTTCGGCTTTCACGACTTCATGATTTTAGATGCGAGTCTTCCTGTCTCGACAATCCTCGAAACCCAAAAAGGCCCAAGGGAAATTGATTCCTCCCTTGACTTTACTTTGACGTGACCTATGACTATGAGCTGGGGCCAAATATTTTCAGCACCCAAGATTTCGCGTATCAGCGTTTTGCTATGAAACAACTCCTTTCGCTGACTTTTGAAACTACGAAAAACCCTTGGCAAAGATAAATGGCTCTGATCTCTCCTATGATCTGACGGTCCTAGTTCTTTTAGGACTTCATGAATTGGGAGTTCGCGACTCTTGACTCCAAGTCAAAGCTTCCTCCACTTCCTGAATTCTGAAACAACGAAATTCAAGGACGTGAGATCAAAGACTCCTATTGATCCTAATCCATAAGCCACTATTCCTCCTGAGATTATGAGTGATGAGAAACACTCAGCCTTAATCTCTCCACTGGCTTGTGAGATCCAACAATCCACAACAAATCGACACTTCTCCTTGAAGCGAGTCCACTGTCCGTTCCAGCTTTCAATATTCCTCCACTAAACACTCTGGCGTCAATTCTTTTGAGCTTCCTCCCTATTGGGTAACTTCGACGCTCACCTTCTCTTGAAAACTTCAAGTTTATTTCCCTTATGAGATTTTTGTCGTAATCTCAGGGGTTTCCTTAGGGCTCTTTCACGCACTCCTTGCAGCATTCACAAATAACCTTTGGTTATTTGATCCTTCAAGTCTGTGCACTCCTTACAACAACAGTCCTGCAACCTTCCTCCTTGGTTGATAAAGTCTGAGACTTCAATCTGCCTGCACACGCCTTGCACGACTCCGTGTTGTGGCTACACTTCCACTAGTATAAGGACAACGGTATCCCTCCTGATCTTTCTGAGATAAAACTCAGACCCTTGTCAACACACACCTTGCGGACGTTCACTGCACTCTTTGCATAATTTCTTAGGAAGAGAAACAATTGAAACTCATACTTCCCTTCTCTTGGAATTCATACATTCATCATGAAATCACAAGCATGTACATAGTATTGAAATAAATGCATAACAGAATATATAAGAAACTGTATACATACAATTCAACAAATGCAAATAGTAAGCATAATAACACCATGAACGTGAGTCAAAGATTTATTATATTAACTCAAGTATTCCTGTACATGGGTTCTTCTCTGTGTTGTTACTCTCTGTAGCTCTACATATTTCTCAACTGATATAATTGGGAATGATACAATGATACAAGCGAGGGTGTCTTTTTTTATCTGTTTTCCCTCCTACACTACAAGCTATCTAATCTGAAATAAAATATACAACAACTTTTCATAAATTACAATAAATGCCTCTTTATCTGACAGATGTGAGCAACGCTCAAGATCTGTTTACAATATCCAAAACATAAATGTAAATACGTCTCCCAACTATTACATTAATATCTCTTCATTTAAATTTAAAACATTTTCAAAATGCGCGCTGGTGCATATCCAACTATCTTCTACCTTTGTGCTTTCTTTGCTGGCTTCTTACGATGCTCCTACATTAGGTAGTGGCTCTTGGTGGCATAGCAAAGAGAAAGGGTGTCTCATCACGAGCTAACCTTCTCATCTCCATGAAATGCTTGTAGGTAACACTGTCACCATTGGTCACCACGCGAGGGTAGTGTCCCCCAACTATTCTCTTGAAATAAAAAGAAATAATATAAAGAGTAAAAATGCAATGAATGGGATAGGAAACAATTGCATCCATGACAAGGTTTAATTCACCCTCTTTAGAGGCACCCATAGGTAAGACCTACATTTCCCTGTTATCACTGCACCCCTTGCCCAAAAATCCCCTACACCATCTCATGAACTTACATGACCTATATTGGCCTTCACCTAGAAAAACCCCACACCTAAGGAGAATTAGCTCAATAGGACATCCTGGAACCCTCTCTAAACTTGGCTTATAGAATAGAATAACGTCTTTGAGCACTTGTCTGGAAAAAGGGGGGTTTTATGCACATGTTTGGGTAACTTGATTATTAGATGTGATTGGCATTGCTATGATCCTTGTGACTTAAAATCCCATGGAGGGCATAATTTTTGTTGCTATAGGGCCATGCCCGATGGAAAGGTACATATGGGGAGATGATTAGCTCAGATCTCCATAGGGATAAAATCCCATTAGATGGATGCTGAGACCCCAACCAGGGGCATACATATACTAGAGGCTTGCACCGGAGAAAAACAAGGACGTTCCACCAGAGGCACCTTGGCATGCTTGTACCTAGGGGGTCTTGCCTTTCCCCCTGAATGTTGGCCTTGGGAGGCCCATGATGTCACCCTTGTGACCCTTGTTGTCACCCAACGTCAAATGGACATGATGGAGGTAGTTGTGTGCCAATTGGCATGTGTGGCATGATCTGGAGGCCTTAGAAGGCCTAAAGTTTTGCTCATGGAGGCCAATGTCTCATTTATGAGGCCCAATGTCACCCTAGGAGGGCATGACATCACCTCTTCTGCACATTTTAGGGTTTAATTTGTCAATTTTATGTAAAATTGGATTTTTGATGTAACTAGCCATGTCGACCTCTTTTGACCTAATTTGTAATTAAAGGTCATTTGAATTTTATAAATAAGGGAAAAATCCCTTGTATTTTTCATCATCTTTCACTCACACAAGTTTGAGGTCTGAAATTTGGCCTCTTTTAAGGCTTATTGGCTGAACTAAGTGGTGCACAACTCTTGGAGGGAGCTTTTATTAGTGATTTTTGGCATTTTCATGGTGGAAAGTTTTAAATTAGGGCTTGTGACTAGATTATTCTTGATGAATGTAAGTGAAAATATGCAATTCTTCTTTCTTTTATTGGTTATGGTATCTTTTACTTTTCATTTATTAAATATTATGAAATTGATAGTGTGAAACCCTAGGAGAAAAGCACATGTTATTGTCCTTCTCTCAATAGCTATCCACCTACTTGATTTTTCTAGAAGACACCTTCATTGTAGCATATGATAGAGCCATACCTTAGTAGCACTCTAGTACCTTTGATTCATTAAGCTTTTATTTGTTCCAAGCTTGACCTAAAGAAGAAGGAAAACCGCTAGGGCCTAGGGTTACCTACTTCCTAGTGGTCATTTTCCTTATAGGTTTTTGGATGATTGAGGCCTTGGGTTACCAACACCTCAACCATCCTCCCTCTTGTCTTTAGTTCACTTATTATCATTTTTTTCCCTCAATATTTCTGCTGCAAAAGTGACTCCATTAATCCTAAAGGCACTAGATTATACCTTACATTTGATTGATTGATGAAAACAACCCTTAAACCTTCTACTTCAAGCTCTTTGCTAACCATTCCTAACCTTATATTAGACTAACTTACTAACTATATTTATTCTATTACAAAAGTAATCTACAACCATATATGACAACAATAAAAGCTCTTAAAATCAAGTGTTAGAGCTGATTTTACATTGCCTTTTTTGCTTCTAGCAAATACTAGCATATTGCCAATTTTAGGTTATCATTTTGGGTCATTATTGAAGCTTGTTTAAGGCATAATTGTGAAGCTATAATTATGTATACATTGCTGTTATAAATTTATGTTGCTTCATATTTATTATCAACTTATTTCTTTTGTTCAAAGTCCAATGTTTTATGAAGCACTAATATCAATTGGTACTTGCAAATAATGTTTTCTTGTTGTCCTTTTCTGGGCAAGTACACTTAAGAAAATATTTTCTTCATATCATTAAACCTTTGGGACATTCTGATCAATGTGACTTGTGAGAGGGGACGAAATTTTCTTGATACTATTACCTTTGCCTTCTCAAACCCCCAGGTCACCAGGGACGTCTCCCCTGGGCTTTCACCCCTAAAGAGAAAGAAGTGTCTTATTTAGGTGACAGTGATAGGACAACCTCATGTTACACCAATTTATTGTTCACTTTCCTTTGGATTTTGGGAAAGTATAAATTGTGCGATAATAGGCACCATTCAAACGGTTTAAACATTTAAAATAACACATTAAATTATTAAATAATTTAAAAATTAGCGCGCCAACAATATTTGCAAGAATGACTTAGTTCTTGCAATCAACCCTGTATGTGCATATAAAAACACTATTACACCTGCTATGAGCTCAACCAACATAAAAATTTAAAATAACACATTAAATTATTAAATAATTTAAAAATCAGCGCGCCAACAATATTTGCAAGAATGACTTAGTTCTTGCAATCAACCTTGTATGTGCATATAAAAACACTATTACATCTTCTATGATGAAAATCATTTTAGACCCAAACCATAACATGTAATTACCCTTTAATAAAACAAAAGATGGTGCAAAAAACCGCTCAAGTGAGGTAATGATCACAAAAACTGGGTGATTTTAGTAATGGGGGACCAACTTAACCAACATAAAAAGGTATGATTTTTGATGGAAGTATAGGGTAATGAGAGAAGGAGAAAGGGTGCATACTTAGGTCTCAATAGTGGGTATTATGAAAATGAACTAAGTGGATAATGAAAATGAAAATAGGCTAAGTATGGAGATGGTTAAATGTGGAAATGGTTAAGTATGTAGAATAGTGAGGAGGGAGAGTAGAGTGGAAAGAAGGAAAAATTGCTAAGTATGGAGAATAGTGAGGATGGAGAGTAGAGTGGAAAGAATGAAAAATGGATAAGTATGGGACATGGCCATTATGCGGGTCAAAAAAGTGAGAGGGTCATTTTGTAGAATGCAGGACTATGAACCTACAGACCTAGATATGTATGGAGAAAGGGTGAGGAGGTTCGCACCTAAACGAGAAATACGACTAAGGAAAATGGTGTGAGTGATCTCGCAAAGAAAATGAGACTAAGTGTGGTTCCAAGAATCTAATCGAGGTTCCAAGCAAATATTAGTTCTAATAAAAATTAACCGTGTTGCACATGGAAAAAGTACTCTTCAAGTGATCAGACAAAAACATGGATATCTTGAGCATAAAAAGTTGAATTTTGAATCCGAAAAAAGTGTGACGAAACTAATATTGAGGACTACACAATGAGCTCATAATTTTTCAAAATTTCCTTCTTCTGATATGGAATTTTTTATTATTCCAAGAGAGGGAAATCTAGGTGATCAAATTAGATGATTAACAACCCCTTCCCCTTGTGGTTTTACCACCACTCATGCCCCTCCCAAGCCCCCTCTCCCCATGGATTTAACACCAACCATTACTCAAATGAGTAGTGGGTGGTGGTATAGTCATGATGGAAGAGGGATTGAGAGGGGTATGTGGGGTGAGTGCGGCATGTGAGGGGGGAACAAAGGAGGGGAGGTGGTTATGGGAATCCGCCCATTCAATTTGGCTTTTAATTTTTTTTTTTTGGTTATTTTTATTTAATTTAATTTTTTTCTTTCTTTCTATATATATGAAACTTCTAAACTTTTAATTGCTTTTATTTTTTAAACTTGGGATTTTCCAGTGTCATGGTCCCCCCCCTTTTTTCCTTATATTTTTATTTATTTTTCCTATTCCTTCAATGTTTGTTTATTTTTTAATGATTTTATTTGGAATAGTAATAATATTTTAGTTCACGATTTCAAAAATGTTTTAAATTTAAGCTGAAAAAAGAGATGATATTACTGATAACACTTATTTTTGATTTGGGGGTTGATTTTAAGATATTGCTTACAAGGATACTGGTTTTCAAGGATATGATTTAAAAAAAGATGTAATTTTATCCTTGAAAAACAGAGGGTGTTGCCGTTGTGAGCACCGCTTTTTGATTAAGAGATAATTGATATTTTAATATTTTGGTTGCAATGGTACCAATTGTTAATTCCACAGTTTCAGAGAAGTTGCAACTTTAACCTAAAACAATGGTACTACTGTTAGAACCACTATTTGATTTGGGGGTTGATTTTAAGGTTTTTATTGGAAATATTATGAGACCATCAACACAATGGTTGCAAAAGTGGTAATTTTAATCCTGAAAAAAAGATGCTACTGGTAAAACTATTTTTCAATTCAGGGGTTGATTTTGGTGTTTTGACAAAAAATGAGGTTTTAGGGACATATTTATTGTTTTGAGGTCATAGTTCTCGTCAAGTTGGTAACTATGTTGATTATATTAATGATGAATTAGTGCTAGACATTTTATATGTGGTTATCGACAATCCTTTCAATGATTTTGAAGGGTTGGATGCAAATTCTGATCTTAATGAGTCAGATATTGAATTAGATGAAATTCAAGATCAACAAGAGTTGAACATGTAATAAATCTTATCTAATAAAGTGAGTTGTTTCAAATTGAGTACTCTTATGGTTTGGGATCTCAAAAGGGTTCAATTATCTTTTAATTTTGCAAAAATAAATGAATGAATTGTAAAACTAATAATGAAATAGGGTGGCATATTGTATAGTTTGAGGGTTAACATATAATAATTTTTTTTAATCTATCAGAAAGTAAAATGGAGAAGGTCATTTTTTGGTGGATTGTGTATTTCGTTTGAAGCATTGTTAAATTATAGTTTAGTTTTATTTAAAAATTGTATATTCTAAATAACATAGTCCACATGAAATGTAACTATACTTGCAAAAATGAATTACACTTGAAGAAATGAAATACAATTACTTTTCATCAAATTATTTAACTATAATAGAATCTTAATTAGAATCCTATTTCAGAAAACATGGTTCTATAGCCACTAAAAATAGGGATTTGTAGTATGCTAAAAGAACTTCAAAAAACAAGGTCTTATAACCACTGAAAATAGGGATATGTAGCATTCTAAAAATACTTCAATAAATATAGTTTTATAGCTACTAAAAACAAGGATTTGTAGCATGTTGTAGAAGGAAAACACATTGCTAGGTTAGGAATAAAAGTCATATTTTAGAGCTAGATTGAAAAATTGACTTATACTTTGTAAAATGTAACTACACTTGCATAAATTAAATAATACTTGCATAAATGAAATGACAATTACTTTTTATCAAATTATCTAAGTTGTAACAAAATTCCACTTAAAATCCTATCTGGAAAACAAGGTTTTGTAGCCACTGAAAACAAAGATCTGTAGGATGATGAAAACGCTTAGGAAAACAAGGTTTTATGGCCATTGAAAATAGGGATTTGTAGCATGTTGAAAACAAATTGGGAAATAGGGTTATGTAGCCACTTAAAACAATGATGAGTAGCATGTTATAGAAGAAAAATGCATTCCTAGGCTAGGAATAAAAGTCACTCTTTAGATCCATATTACAAAATTAGTTCATACTTTGTAAAATGTAACCACGCTTAAGAAATGAAAAAGTTCTTGCATATATGAAATAACAATTACTTTTCATCAAATTATCTAAGCTGTAATAAAATCCTAATTAATACAATGAATTGAGAACTATAAAATATTTACTTAAACCTTAGACACATGCACACAACACAAAATGATAACTCTAATAATATGAATAACAACACAACGAAGTGACAACACCCACTTTGTTGAGTGGTCCCCACCTCCTTAGAATAGAGTACTGGATTAAGCTACACCAATGCTAAATGGAACCAACTATTCAGTTTACTCAGAAGAAATAAATCAAACTGGATCTTATATTGCTAGAACATATCTTCAATTTTACAGAGATATGTTATGTCAAAAGTTTAGGTATCAAAATGATAAATGATAAATAACAAGGTATAAAAGTTTATGCATCAAAGTCATGCCATAAAAGATATAATATTTTAGGAATCAAAGTCATTTCTTCCCAGTTGAACTTGTTGCACGAACTCATGCAACCTTGTAATCTCCCATATAATCATCACAATCAAACAAGTCTAAGTGGGATGAGTGGGAAAAATATGAATGATAATACTTCTGATGAATATTTCTCAAGATACAAGGAGAGTTACCATGCTCCCCCATCACATAAAAACAAATATTGAGGTCAACATCTTTCCAAAGGGATGTCTCCTTTGTGTGATCAATAGAAAACAAAACTTGTATCTTGGTGAAGGACACAAAATGAGTGGGAAATGAAATTCCAACTCCAACCATTGTGTTCCATACTTCCTTAGATAGTTCATGTGAAACTGATACCTATTTAGAGATTTATTGAATTCAGGATAAGTAAGTGGCTCTATTTTTCTAATTTCAGGGGATAAATTGGCCCATCTATGTTGACAACCAAGCAAATCCTGCCGTGCTATTATCAACTCACATTTAGAAAGAGTATCCCTTTATGCTTGTTAGAGGTAAAGAGAAACATGGGGATAGTTGAGTAACCTTTTTTTTCTCCATGATTACCTCATGGGGAATATGATATTATCTTCTTACCCATAGGTTGACATCCTATTCTACATTCTCCAAATTGGGCTAGTCTTTACTCCACTAAATTTGGTGGAACAAGAATGATGTGAAAGTCCTGGATTGTATTTATCCTACAAAAGTATCAGGGTTCTATTTTTTTTTAATTCCATAGAATAAATTAATGATGGTATGGTTTTGATAACATTTTTTTGTCGTCCTCACAAAAACCAAAATAAATAGTCAAGAACTCTTTAGTGGTGAAAACATTACTAGATTTACCTTCAATTAGTTGGTGTAATTGAAACAAAATCTATTTTCCCTTTAAGAAAATTGCATACACTAGGGAGGCCCCCCACATTTTAGTGATTCCAACATTAAATGGTACATATATTCTTTGTCTAAATTGAACTGGTGTCTTGCTTTTTCTACTTCTTGATGTTTTCCTTGTAAGGTCAGTTGAACTGCTTCTAGGGTAGACATTATTTCCAAAGGTATTCCCATTGTTCCCTCTTTTAATGATATAATTATCCCACTATGCTCAAAGACAAAGAACAATCTGATTACAAGTTTACATGGCAACGATACCTCGACTACAAGATTCAACAACACTTTTCCATTTAGCTAGTTTGGCCCTAAGTTGAAGAATCTCAAAGGTTTTTTTTTCTTTTGCTGTATCTTCTTTTTGAGCCTCCAAGGGGCCCTCTATAGCATAAGTCAATGTTTATGTAGTCTCCCCTATGTTTCATTAGAAAATTTTGAAGCAATATTAGAGATAGTTTCCTTCAAAACTTCACCTTTAAGATATATTATGTAGGGAATAATAGTCTCTTCTTCCATATTAGTTGGCACTTTGATAGTTTTTGTAGCAACATTATCAATGCCATGATTTACAACAACTTATATAGAAATATCATACAAAGTTTCCTTCAAATATTCCCCTTCAAGTTTTGTAGTAGAGGGAATGAAATTCTTTGAATCCTTTGATTATGTAGTAGAAGGTGCTCCAATAGTTTCTGTATTAGTAATACAAATAGAATAATTTGTAATAACTTCAACATCATTAGGTTTTGTAGAAATATTTTCAACAATAGGATATGGCGTAATAACTTCAATATCATTAGGTATCGTGACAAAGGTCTCAAAATCCATTTCTAAATCAACAACACCACTTTCATGTAAATCATAATGTGGGAATTCCTCTCTCATTGTGTTGTAGGTTTTTCACTCTACTTCCTTGTGTTGTTTTACGACTTAAAGAAAATAATTCATGTTTAGTTTAGGCATGTAACATTCTCTTTATTTTTGGGAAACAAACAATTTTTTATCAACCTCTTGGTCATCTCTCTTAAATTCTTATTAATTCTCTATAATTTAGAATAGGATTGTTCAATTTTATTTAAATAATTTAGATGCATATACTTACCAAACAAATAAGTGAATGAATCTCCACTTCCTCCTACCATGTTTATTTCTCACAATAGTTTCATTTTTAGTAGTATCCTTCCTTGATTCTTTAGTAGCTTTCATGGAAACAAGTTTTTTATAAGTATCTTACCTTGGATCTTCAATAGTTTTTGTGGAAACATGTTTTGTAGTGCTACTTGATCTAGTTTTTATTTGTTTAAAATGCTCCTAAATGAACCTCAACACTACCCGTGCAATGTTTTCTACTCACAAAATGGGTTAAAATCTTGTTAGATGCCACTACAAACCCTATGCTAGCAACCAATAATTCATAATGTAAGGTACCATATATATTATAATAAGAAGAAACAAAAATGTTGCAGCAAATACCATTGGAACAACAAAATATAGAGAATAATAACACCAAAAATGATACCTTTATTGATAGAAAGTCAAGTTAACTTGCCTCTTGGAGGGAAAACCTTCAACAAAGCATAGCTCTATTAAAATAATTCTCAAGAAAAGACTTTTCCATACCTTCTAGTTCTATTTATACTAATTCTATATTCTAAATAATGTTCTAGAGGAAGATCTTTCTAGAAGTGGAAGATTCTATTAAGTCTTGTTCACATGATTATATAGGACTTATCTACTAATGTCAACCTTTATTACATAGAAAACATATTATTCTATGTAAAATTCCTTGCTCTCGTGGAAAATCATACATTAGCCAAACTGGGAGATCCTTCAAAGCCCGTCTCAAAGAACATATAGTTGACACAACTGGGAGATTCTTCAAAGCCCATCTCAAAGAACATATAGTTGACACAACCCACAATCACATCTCAAAATCAGCTGTTGCTAAACACTCTTTCAATTCTAAACATCTAATTTGTTTTGAAAAAACTAGAATCTTGGCCCCAACACCCTGTTACTTTTCTTGCATCATACACGAATCTCTTGAAATCTAAAAACATCTTAACAATTTTAACCATGAAGATGGGTATAAACTTAGCCAATCCTGGAAACCTATAATTCACTGCATCAAGCAATCTAACTAAACTTTCTTTTGCTTTCTTGTGCCACCCTTTCCTTGTCTGCCCCCCCTGCGCCCACCTTTTTTCAGAAATTATCATCTTCCAATCTCTAATCAATAATTTTTTTCATCCTAAATCCACAATTATCAATTGAATCTTCCTAAATCCATGATTCTCAAGTAATTCACAATTATTTTTTTCCCCAACCTCTAATTAAATCTAATTAGTATAAATTATATAATTCAATCAATATTATTATATAGTTATCATTTAATAATTATTATTGACTAACCATTCTTTTAAATTTATTATTCAACTTTTAATCTATTCACATGTTCCCTTGTTTAACCAATTTTCTACCTTCCTAAATCCTTTAAAAATTTTAATCCTTATTTTTTTTCCTCATTAGCTAACCTCTAACTAATTCCAATAATTAATTACTCTTTAAAATATATTATTATTGATCAACTATCCTCTTAGTTTATAATTTGACCTTTTATACATTAATTAATAATAGCAAAAAACTCTATTTTTCAATTACATTTCAATTCCAAGCTAATTTCAATTTATTAATTATTATTAACTATATTATTGTTTAATAATTATTATTAACTATTCTTAACTATATTGTTATTTAATAATTATTATTGATTAACTATATTATTATTAAATAATTATTATTGATTAATTATTCTCTTAGCTTTTAAATTTAACCTTTTATTATTTACTTTTACCTTATTAATAAAAACAAAATAACTCTTTTCATAACGAATAATTTATAGTGATTATATCTAACCTTTTCCCTAATTGTCATATTATATTCACCTTTATATGCCCCCCTACCCCAACACTCTTTTCATACTTATTTCTTCAACAATCCTTGATGATGGGTGGAGTGTCCACTTAAAACATTTGATGTTTCAAAAACTCCTTACACAGTTTATTTCCATAATTACAAACACATTACGAGGAACTGTGAAAATATTCATACTTTAATTACTCTCAAACTATAACTCCTTATCTCTTTGATTTGGCCTATTCTGATAGGATTTCAGAAGAGATTGGAGACATGCTTCATGACATGTGAATTAGGTGGTTACAAGTCATGGATAGCTTGATGGCATGCGAAATAATCAATTACAAGTCACATATAGACTTGATGACAAGTGAACTAAGTAGTTACAACTCATTCATACTTTTCATGCTTAATTATGAGCTTTTTCCAACCTATTACATTTTCTTTCTCAAGTTCCATGCTCAATTATGAGTTTTTCCCTCAAGTTCCATGCTCAATTATGGTCTTTTTCCATCTCACTACAAACTTTCTTTTCAATTATAAGTTTTTTCTCAAGTGTGGAATAATTTTTATTTCATAATTATGAAATTGTGATAAAATAATTAGTTCCTTGTGAATTTATTATGTGAATTTTACTCAATTATGTAATTCTAGCCTCATAACATCTAGTAACATGCTCACAAAACCTATGGTGGAAAATACAAGTATAACACATAGGCCAAAGGGCATGGCCAAGAACTCATAGTGACTCTCATGAGTTCAAAATGTAGTATTGGGAATGTATTCTTCCTTCATACGTATTTGGTGGTACCCAGAACAAAGATAAAGTTTGGTAAAGTATTGAGCACCACTGAATTCACCCAAAAGGTCATCAATAACAAGAATGGAAATTTTTTCTTTGATTGTGAGTTTCTTGAGGGCACAAAAATTAGGACACATGTGCCAAGTTCCTTGTTTATTGAGTACCATGACTATTGGAGAAGAATAAGGGCTGGTAAGGGAGAACATTTGGAAGAAGACTACCTGGGATTAAAGGGATGGAATGATCATGGATACCATGGAAAGGGGGAAGTCCATGTGGGGTGGTAAAAATAGATTGGTGTCGAGAGAGTATATATTGGAGGTCAAGATGCATAGAGGGTGTCTTAAAGGATTGAATGGAATGGAGTTGGAAAATAATGCTAGAATGACCTTTTTTGAGTAGCTTTTCCATTCAGTGGGAGTTGATGATCTCAAGTGAGCCCGTTGTGATGCCTTGGAACTTATATTGTTGTCCCTCCTATTGGAATTGTAAGGTGATGTCCTTAAAGTCCATTATAATGGGGTCGAGAGTTTGTAACCATTAAACATCGATAAAAATGTCACAAATTCCCATGTCTATAGAAAACATGTGAAATTTCAGGTGGTACTGACCAATTTGTAGGTGAACATTTTCACAATGCCCCCCACATTTCATGGAACCACCATTGGAAATCATGATTTTAAAATTGTTGACTACACAGATATAGCAATTGATTTCTTGGGCAATGCAACGATGAATAAAATTATGGTTGTTGCCACTGTAACTACGATGATGACTTTCCTATGCTTAATGTAGCCAATTAACTTGAAGGTTTGGGGAGCAGAGAATCTAGTGAGGGATTTCAGTGAAATCAATGGTTCAACTTTTGGAGGATTAGAGGTGGATTAGGATCATTTTCTTGGGGTATCTCTTGAATAGAGGAAATACCAACCTCCTTGTCATTAACATCCTCAAAAATAGCCATAAAAATATTCTATTCTTTTCACTTGTGCCCCGCAAAATATTTATCATCATAATTATAGAAAAGGCCCTTGAGTTGTCATTCGACCATTTTTGCCCAAGTTAATTTATGGATCTTGAGAGGAGTGTCCTAAGGAGAAGGATCGATGGGTTGAGGGTGAGGAACAAAAGAGGGTTTTCTATTTTGGGAAGATACAACTTGTTGGGATTCCTTGACATGTTTAGTAGCTTCCAACCAAGTCTAGGGGAAAGCCATTAGGACCTAGGATCTAATTTCATCCTTTAGGCCACTGATAAAACATTCCATGAAGAAGGCATCTAACATGCCCTCCATTCTGAAAGCCAAGTGCTCAAAATAGATGATCAAGTCTTCCATGGTTCCAGAATGCTTCAACTTGTTCAAACGACCCAAATGGTGTGTGTCAATGTCAAAGCATTCATAAAGTTTGGTTACAAATTGTGTCCAAGAAACTAGATAGAGGAAATTGTTACAAAGTTTTTCCAACTCATAAGTGATGCCATGCAAGGAGAAGTAATGGTCCATTTGAGTGAGCGCACTAGTGGTCTCCAAGCCATCAAATTTGTTCACCTCGACTTTGGGAAGACAAAATTCACTATGAAGGTGATTGGAATGAGGGTCATGGAAAAGGGAAGATTCACCGTCTTCATTATATTAAGGTTATTAAGAGGAGGTAGGGTTCATGGATCATCTCACCAATTTGTCAAGTGTGGTGCTGATGGTGGCATATTGGTCCTTGAGGGATCTATATTGTTCCTTGAGGGTATAAACATTGGAATTGAGGGAGCTAGGATTGGATAAAAAAATGAATAAAAAAATAGTAAAATCTAATTTTTTTTAATAAAAAAATCAAAATAAATTACCCTTAAAGCACTAAATTTAAAGAAAACAAATTGAAAAAAAAACCATTAAAAACATTTTTTTTTATAAAAAAAATATAAAAATTAAAAACATTTCAACTAAAACACAATCTTTAAAAAAAAAAAATTCTAAAAAGTTAAAACAACAAAAGTAAAAAATTTAATAAAATTTTAAATCTTAAATTTATTACGATCCCAAAATTAAAAAAAAAAATTCAATTAAATTTTTAAATTTTAAATACATTACCAACATTAATTTTTTTTTAAATTTTACACACACACACACACACATATATTGTAAGATAGAATTATGTATTACCTTTCAAAGTAAAAAATTACAGCATAAATCCATGACACTGGTGCTAAGGCTTCCAAAAACGAAAACCAACCCCACCACCAAGTATTAAAGTTCCAAAAAACTTGTCCAAAATGACTGTAAAAAGACCATATTACATAGTTGAATAATGTCTATGAGCATGCCAAAAAAGACCTTGAGATCTTGCTATCCAAACTGAAAATACTAGAATCAAAATAGAACAGTTCATGCTGATTATTTTCTATGAGGACTACTGGGAAAATCATGCTTGGATGATTCATGCCACTTTAGAACCATGACTGATTGAAGAATATTCTATGGAATGCATCTCTGTTGCAGGTCCGCTGATCCTGAATCCATGAGCCAATCCAACTTTTTCACCATCAATTCTTGCCGAAACCTTTATTCGCCATTGTCCCTGTGTATATCCAAAATAAGGTCACGCCAAATGTCTATAAGCCTAAGATAAGGAGGGTTCTTTTCCTGGGGATTAGGTGCATGTGCATCCCTATGACTGGTCAGGGGCAGATCAGAGGAAGTAGAAGTAGTGGAAGCTGGGTGGATTTCCTCAACAATTGTTATTGGAGGAGAATAAATGTGCTCCATGCCTGTGTGGCAAGAGAACTCACAACTAGACGCTCTAGGGAGATTATGACCGTGACCACAGAGGCTAGGAAAACAACCACCATCCTACTTCGGCTTGCTGTGTTCTATTGGAATGAACCCAACACAAGTTATGGAGAATGGGATCCGAGCAGGGAGGGTCAACAACGACATACCAGGGGGGAAACACTGAAGAGAATGTAGCAGGGTGTTGGGGATGTAGATGGACCATAATGAAAGATAAATGTAGAGAGAAAATCCTAGAAGGAACCTCAATAAGAAAACAAGCGCCATTAATGTATTTTACCAAGTGGAAATGAAAACCAAATCATGCACACAAGAGAGAGCCATCGACAAAATTGAGTGAGATATGGGTTGTAAGAGTGGGCTCAACATAATTAAATGAGCACTGTTGTTCATCAACCTCAGGGCGAGAAGTGGAGGTCGGGAGTGGGAAAGCAGATGATGTTCTAAACATGATACCCCATCTGGGGACAAATTTTACATATGTTATAAGCATATAAAAAAAAATTACCTTTTTAAAAACTTAATGAAATAATTAAAAAAAAATAAAATAAATCATTTTTATGGGGGGATGCCTGACATCGCCCCCCCCCATAAAAATGTTTTTTTAATTTTAATTTATTATTATTATTATTATTATTGCATTAAGTTTTAAATTTTTAAATTTGTTTGTTTTTATTTT
>ML781582.1:235487-259246 GCA_009831015.1 Picea engelmannii
GTAATTTTTTTTTCTAAGAAAAAAATATATTTTAATTCATTTTTTTGAATTTGTTTGTTAAAAGTTTTTTTTATTTGTGAAAAATTTGTTTTTTTGTTTTTATTTCTAAAATATGTTTTTTCTAAAAAAAAGGAAATTGTTTAGGGGTGTTTTTTTTTTCCAATTTAATTATTTTCTTAATGTGAATTATTAAAAAAATAAAATTATTGAATACATAATTTATCAAGTAATAACACTTTTGGATTTAGGAGTCCATTTTCAATGTTTTATTTGCAGTGATGCTACTGGTGAAGGCCACAATTTCAATTACGTCATTGTTTTAACTCAAAAAAAAAAGTGGTGCTATTGGTAGCATCACTTTTTGATTCAAGAGTCAATTTCGTGGTTCTGTTCGCAATGTCGAGGGTGCGATTTCAAACAAGTTGCAACAAGTTGCAATTTTAACCACCTCCCCCAAAAATGGTGCTATTGATAACATCATTTTCTGATTCAAGTGTCAATTTTAGGGTTCTATTCACAATGCCAAGAGTGTGATTTCAAACAAGTTGCAATTTTAACAACCTCCCTAAAAAATGGTGCAACCAATAGCACTACTTTTTAATTTTGGGGTTGATTTTGGTGTTTTAAACCCAAAAACATGATATTTTTGGGCTAGAGTTCTCGTTTTGAGGTCACAATTCTCATTAAGTTGGTAACTTTGTTTCCCATGGAGTTGTATTTCGGCCTGAAGAATACTACAGTGAAAAAATGCCCAAATTGTTAACAATGACAATTGTGTAGGAATTTCACAACCTGGATGCAGGAGGTAGAGTTGCGCAACAAAATTTCCCTCCCGTTTCATTTTGTTATATTCCTTTCCCAAGGGTTAGGGTTTTAGGGTTCCTACAGACAAGGTTTTACCCTGTGCTATAGCTCTCTGATATAAGTGTGAGGTTGAAAAATAGTACTCAACCCAATACATCAGAGCACCAACTAAGGAGTCTCAACCATACTACTTGATTACCCAAGCACTAGAGAGTATCTTCCCGAGTGTTGTTCTCGGTGTCACTATAGTAGTTAGACGACTGATCGACTAATCTAGAGATTTTTTCATGAGACCTAAGAGACTCCTGATATACTTGATGATATGTGGGAGTGATGGTTGTGTATATATTCTGTCTGATGTTGTACTACTTGAGGGGTACCAACATGGGTAACAAATCTTTCCAACAAGGTGAAATGTTTGTTTTGAGTAACCTCGTGAAAATGCCTATATTTCTTGTTTGTAGTATTCCCCAACCACAGTTTAACCTGCTGAATGACAAATATCTGTGCTTTAAATACATCAATAGTACACATCTCTACCCTCAAAAAAAATTTCTCACAATTTCTGTGGAGGAAAGAGCTTTGATACCACTTGTAAGGTACAAAATGTATTATAATAAGTAGAAACAAAATTATTGCAAAAAATACCAATGGAACAACAAAATATAGAGATTCGAGAATAAAAACACCAACAATGACACTTTTATGGATAGAAATCCAAGTTCACTTGTTTTTATACTAATTCTATCTTCTAAAGAACATTCTCGAGGAATATCTTTCTAGAAGTGGAAGCTTCTATTAAGTATTCTTACATTAAACTTTTTCATATTATTATATAGGCCTTATTTACTAATGTCGACCTTTATTACATAGAAAGCATATTATTCTATCTACGTGAGGGGTTAGGGAGGTTAGGTCCCTAACACGTAATTCAACACCTAGAACTATCATCCTCATCATTGTTTCTGTCATAGTCACTTGTTGATTCAAAATACCGTTCAAAGTCTTAGATACAACATCATGAGGATAAATCTTCTTTCATTTTTAGAGAGGTGGTACTCCTCTTTTAAATAAAATACAAATTTTATAGGGAATTCTATAAAAGACTAGAATTTTAAAGAAATATATTTTCACATGAAAAGAACGTTTGAGAAAGGATTGGGCAACTCCATAAATCAATATTCACAATATTGTACAAGAATGTAAACCATTAACATGATAACTCTTAAAGGAATCATTTTCCATCATAGAATAATCAAAGTAGAACACATCATTAGAAAAAATAGAAAATAAGGACCACATTTGCAAAGAACTTAACATGATTTTGCAATTAAAACTCAAAGTTATTTTGATAGACACATTCTTGAAATCTCATGCTTAAAACTCAAAGTTAGAGAAGCCACTAGACATGTCTCGAATAATTATCTAGGGAACATAAAAACATATAAAAATGTTTTTTAAAAAGTCTATAATATTCTTAAAAATAAATGCATTCATTCTAAATAGACTGGGATGGGGCTTCCGTGGACCAATAATAAATAGAAAGACCTGTTAGAAACAAAGAAGACATAATTAGGAATTTACCTTTAGTTTTAAAAAATCAAGAAACAGAAAAGGCTGGAAAACTACTAACTGAGAAGAAAAATGAAGTAAGGGGATTAACGAGATGATTACTTGACTTACTATGATGGAAAAAGCATACCCTTCATTTACTTGTTGAATTCTCTTTTGTAGGCTACTTAGATGGAGGTTCCATAATAGTAGTAACTACTTTCTACTGATATGGTTAAATTATTTTGATTAAGGCATTATTTAACCATAGTTCAATGTACTCCCGCTTGGGAGCAACAATTGTTTCATGCTTGATCCCTGCGTCAAATAACTCATTTTCAATATCTTTAAAATCAAAACCTAGCCAGTGAAGTGTATCTTCAATGTCTTCATTTTTATTCACGTAATCAGTCAATCACATTTACACTTCTTCCTCCAAATATTCAGTTAAGTCATTAAATTCACTTGCCATGAAGTTTTAAGGGCAACCAACTATTCTTATAATTGGTCCCTTGAAAGTAGTATGGAGTCCATTATTAAGTTCATGCTCTCCAATTCTTTGGTTAAATCAACAAGATTAAGGTATAAATCATCTATTTTTTGTATTTATGGTATCACATTCAACAACTAATTTTTGTAGACACTTAACGCTCTTTGTGTATCATGCATTTATTTGTTTTTATTGAAATTTAGATGGAATTTTTTGTTCCCTTCTATGAACATCATTCATATTTGAAACTTTAGCATAAAAGGTACCAACAAATTCCTTATAAAAGTGCTCACCATTGTCTAAGTCTTTTGGAGATATTCCCAAAAGTTTAAAATCCTTGAAGAGAGAGTAGTGGAACTAGTTGCTAGTTCCCAAATTTCAAGGATTAAAGCACAATTCGGTTTTGAATATTATCTCTATTGTACTTTCTAATAGTTGTGAATAGGCTTGAGGAACTTTTTAATCTCGAGCTTGACTCCAATATGTTTTCTAGACTGTTAAGTGGTCATATGACAACAATTGGTTCAACAAATAAATGTCTTGGCAGTAAAACATTCTCCAGTTTTTTCACTATTCCTTCAAGATCATGTTTTATTTTTCTATTTTATCAATTTAACACTTTAAATATTCTCCCATGGCTTCATGTAATTCCATAACCTTATAATTCTTTGCTCCTTGAATATCATTTTTCAACAATTTAATTATTTTTTAAATCAACTTTCTCAATTAACAATTTCTTTGAACTTTTATTGAAGGCCATGTGATGCACCGTGACAGACTTTTCTTCAAACAAATTGGCTCTTGACAAGCCAGTTCTTCTGCTATTACTCTATTTTCAATTAATCTATGCTCAACCCAATCAGACTCTCCTATTATAGTATGAACCTCCATGTCTTTGAGTTCACTTTCATGTATTTCCTGATCTATCTTTTGAATTATTTCTCTTTTTCTCTTTGGACGTATAGGGGATGTATGTGATTTTTCAATAACCCTTCTAGAAGAATCTTCATCTCCTCCATTGACAGAGTTTCTTGAATGATATTTTATTTTTTCTTGATTGTTTCCTTGAGTTCTGTTCTTTGTTGAAGAACTTTTAAGTGAGAAATTAGGTGATTTGGGGTTAGGTTTCCACTTTTCATGGTTTTCCCTTTTTGTTTATACTGGTCATTTGTAGTGACTAACATATCAATATCATCATGGGTTTTTCAGGAGTGGCTTCTTGAGGGTTTTGGTTATATCCTCCGCCTTCCTTCAATTGAGTATACTTGATGAATAATGAACCATAACCAACTGCAGATATGTGTGCCATAAATAAATCATTAGGGTCAAAGCCATGAATTTCATGAATTTCCCTCCATTTAAAATTATCAAAATGAATATAAAATTCTTCAAAATGAGAGATATTCTTTACAATTTTCTCTCCAAATTTCCAAGGTAGTGGAATGGATTGCTTCTTCATTTTTTCATTAAATAAATGTTCCCAAGCTTTATATTGTCTGCAAACTTCCACTGTGAATAATTTATCAGAGACACATAATGGTAGTAAAGAGGGTTTTCCATGAAAACCATAGAGTCTAACATAACTGAAGTTGTCCAGAGTTTCAAAAATTCCTTTCTAAGATAGAAAGGATGTAGCTTCCATTGACAACCTTGATGTGGTAGGATCATGAACTAACTTCTTGAAGGTGGATAAAAATACATTTTGTACCTCATAAAAATGGTACGGGGTTTTGTTCTCCCAAAGTGTTGGATGTTGGACAACTGAGAGGGGGGGGGGGTGAATCAGTTGTTACTGTGCTTAAACAATTGTGCCCATTTTAAACTCTTTACAAAACACTTAATGATGATCATAATGATGTAGGGAAGTAAGAAATATAATATTAAACATCAATCACACACATGAAATATACTGAGACATATATTTCCCGAGGAAACCCATAAAGGGAAAAGCCTCTTCTTCTTGATATGATAAGTAATATTTATCTTCTTTACATTATCAATCTTATGAGCTCCAACTCCTCTTGAGGCTACAACCTCTATTTTACAAGCAACAACTTGCTGAGAGCACTAACTCTCTGGTTTCTCTAGAACCCACTAGAAGGAAGCACCAACTCCCTGAGTGTTCCAACACCAATTGTATAGAAGCACCAACTTCCAGTCACACAGGCACCAAGCTATATAACATAGAACAATAGTTCTCCCTTGCACCATCCTGCCACCCTGGATTTTCTGGCTGCAACCAGATGGAAGCTACAACTCCCTGTGTTCAAGCACCCACTTGAAACTCTGAGGACACCAATCCTCCCTAACACCTCCCTACCACCCTGAAATATAGATCTTTTCTTTTTATTACTTTATCACAGTGATACAACATTTATCTATGGCTTACTAGTCTCATCACTGTTCTTCTACATTGCTCTACTATCTTGCATCAACGTCTCTCTTCTTGCATGAGTCACTCTCAACAAAAACACCCATCTATTATCCGTTCTGCATTTTTATACTCTTTGTGCACCTTCTGCATCCTTCATGCACAATACCTCTGCATGCCCTTCACTGCGTCACTGTTCTTCCCTACAAGTTGTTCACTACAGCTCCTCCTCACACTTGCATATCTCGACAACAGAAAATCACTTCACTTCTTTGTTCTGCATGCTTTTCTCACGTCGAGTCATCTCCCGATCATCATGGAAACTCTTCATCTTATCTGGTGGTTCTGTTCCCTGTGAGTTCATCATCAGTGGCCATTATGCTGAGATTCCTTAGCTTCTATGGCAGTTGAGACTCTTCATCTTCTCTATCAGTTACATCTAGTCAAATATGGCTTCTTTGGCTTCTAGCCCCTTCCTTCGCATGATCACCAGCGGTGACCAAGATCTTATTCAAAAGGTGCTTCCTGATTTCTATCTAGTGAGTGCTGGCTCCATTTCACGATATGACCTTAGGCCATGAGATTCATGTGGCCAAGTGATTGCGGGTGCGTCCAAAGGTGTTTTATACCAAACTTCTTTTCTCCCCACAATTCACCACAAGCCTCAATGCGTCCTTTATCCAAAACCGTGGTTTTGATTGCGGCCCGCTTACGAAAAATTAAGGTCCGAGCATGTTCTAGCCCCGTAATTGATCATGACCGTTGATATCACAATATTAACGGTGCTCTTGAACAGACGATTCAGATATGTCCTCTCAAGTCTGCAGACCATATCTCTCCTTCCTCCATCAACGACTGAGGTTTCCTTTGTGATTCGGGCTCCGGGAGTTTCAACTCTCAAACCCTATCGCTGCTGACTGGATATCTTCCAGAATGGAAGATTTGCTGACATATGTCCTCTTCAATCGATGAATCTGTCTTATTTCCTTTTTTCATGCGCAATCCTTGGTCTCAATGATCATATGACATTTGTCCCTCTAAACCAATGAACGATATCTCCTTCAGATCTTCAGACTTCGAAGATTTAAATTCTCAACCTCCACTTGCTTAGAATTCTTTTAGCTGGAGTCCACAGATTCCTACCATGTGTCCTCCTCGAATCAATGGTTCTCGTTCACTTCAGGACTTCGACACTTCGGCAATATCAAACCTTTCTCCTTTGTGTTTTCCTAGAGATGACAATATACTGATGCATGCCCTCTTTAATCCAATGACTATCCTCCACTCTGAGACTTTGGCCTTTGGGACTTTGGGTCTTTGGGCGAGTACTGGTGGTAAAAATCCTGAAGAAAAAATCCTAGAGTGACACAACTCTTGTGTCACTCGATGATGTGTCATGAGTCGAGAAATTGCCACGTGTCACTCGAATTTGTGATTTCCACATACCTGAAATGCCAAATCAACTTGACACTTGTCATTGTCTTATTGTGTCACGTGTCCTTGCAGACATAGTATAGCACCTATCCTTTTTGATGTGGTCTGCCATGATCTAATGGTCATTGTCTGATCTCCAGATTTGATGGTTAATGAAATTTCACATTCCGAGGATTTCAAATCTCAAACTTTCCTGAGTGTAAACTCCTCGCATCTCTATATCCGAAGTGAATGTTGTTCATTTGATCAAGATCTTGGATCGACGACTCAATCTTCCTGTGATGTGACTTTGCTAGCTTATCCTGTCTTTCCACTTGAAATTGATCCGACGACTGTTGTTACGTCCCTTTTGTCACCTAAATGAGAAAAAAAAGGACGCTTACAAGTCCAGTTGGGTTAGCTGGACAACACAACAATGAATGAAAGAGTTAGAAACATCAAGCATAAGAAATAAACAAAGAACTAAAGTAATAACAATAAAATAAAATAAACTAGAGTGCATAAGGGAAATAGAACAAGAAATTAAACAACAAGCATGCCACCAATGGATAAGTTTTATTAGTGGAAAAACACCAAAGAGAAAGGGAGACTTATGGGTCCCTTGTTCCTCCAAGGGAGGCATCTTGAGCCCCCAATGATTGAGCTCTTATTACAAGTAACAAACTAGAAGGAAATGGTGAAGAAATCCAAATCACATTCACTCAAGAGGTGATATGAATGGCCAAATGAAATGGTGCTTGTATGCTCTAATGAGAAAAGAGGTTCCTCCAAGAGAATATAGGTAGCATAACAATACAAATGAATTCCTTGAAAATATAGTGCACCCATGGCCTCTTTTTATAGAAAATATTTGAGGAATTATTCAACCAGTCTTTAGTGTGAACAAGGGGCTCTTTAGGGCACCCTTAGGTCTTTGACCACCCCCCCACTCGGATTCAACTCAAATTTGGGTGTCAAATTGACTTGGGAGATGAACTAGAAGTGGGTGGAAGGCCGACCAAAATCATAAATTCACCATTCTGAGGTGTGCGCATATTTTTGCATCCACAGTCATGCATCGGTCGCATATGCACTTTTCTGGTGTTATTCGATTGTCGCACGTGTGCACACTGCCTTTGTATCTTTAGCGCACACTGATTTTTTAACTAGTTGTATAGTTTTGTGCCCTTTGGAAATGCATTTTTGAAGCTTTGGGTGAACTAGTGGGTGTTTGAAGATGTTGGATTCCTGTAACCATTTGCGGATGAAATTTCAGTGATAACAAATGCCCCCTAATGTGTGAGGTTAGGAGCATACATATAGCGGAAATACATCAATGTTTCTTCTAATGAGAGTACCTGTGTAAGAAAGAGTGTTGAGGGGAGTTGAAAGAGTGACCCATTGGAGGGAGAGGGGAGCCTGTAGGACCCAAAACTTTCGCAAGGTGTGGAAAAATAAAAATGTGTACAAATGAGGCGGGCATGCCCCATGCTCGTGTCATGCAACTAAAAAATGTGTAATATAGTAATTGAAGCTGTGTGTTGGTGTAGATGACTGTAGTGCCCTCGGGGGTGTGTTGATAATAGAAGAGGACAATTATGATGGTGAAAAAACTCTGAAAAGAGGTGATGACACTTGTAATAAGTGTTGATGATATGCATTCATTGATAGCCTACCATATTTCAGAGGTCTTCGTCAAATATAAAAACAACTGCAATAGTCACAAAGTAAGACCCACCGCAACATGATAAAGTGTTGAATTCAAATGTTGTGGGGGTCAACGACATCAAAGAGAAATGATGGGTCTCTCTGTGCCATTTGAGGCTCCTCATTATAAAGGTAATGAGAGCCAAGATACTATCGCCCTTCTACAAACTGTGCTGATGTTGATAGAAAGGGAGACATGACTCCAAGAAGAAAAGGGCTTCATGAAATCTATAGGATAAAAATCATGAACTGATGAGGAACATGGACGTAGTTGAGATACGGGGAGACTCAATACTTCCCTTGGTTGGGGATATGGGTGAAGGATAAGTGGAAGCAACCGTGAACTGAATCTAGCGTTAGGGGGATGACTAGACTAGGGTTAAATTATGCCAGAGGCATGACAAAGTGGAAAAACTTAGAGATCAGGGGTACATGGACTATGGGATACTCATGGTTTATGGATGATGTTAACATGAGTAGAATATAATGCACACCCTGACCAAGAGCGACATGGGTTGCTTTTTCTAAAAAAAGGAAGGTCGCCAAAGGTGACAACAAAAAACTATGTAAAGGTTGGAAACAAAGGCTTTGTATAGTTACCAAATGAATAAATAATAATTGGGGACGACCGTACAGATACAGAAATGGGTTCCCTGGTGCAATATGGCTTGTCCTATGAGGGTGCAAGTTGCGTGGAAAACAGGTGGAGGGTGGGGGCCCCATAGGTGGGTTTCTGTATTAGGTAAAAGGAATGGAGGAAAATATATAGATGGGAAAACAGATGGTGGAGGAGATGGAGGGCTAATGATACTACAGAAGTGCAGTCAAAATGAGAATCATGACAAGATGACTTGGGGGTCCATTATGGCGAAGTTAGCAAAATGAGGAGAAGGAGCATGCGGCTAATTCTTGGGAATGCAAAGACTATGAGGACTCCTAGACCTAGGGGGTGAAAGCAGCATGACTGTCAAAGTGTCAAGGGGGAATATGAATGGGACAAATCATGTGGGGAAGAGTGCTATTGGGTTCCAGTACTGAAATGAAGCGGAGGTGTGAGTACTACAGAGCTAGATGGGGGAATCCTAGAGGTAAAAATCCGGAGGGTGTGACTGGGAGATGCAATTGATTATTCAAAGGGAATGATTACATGCCAGTAGCGATCTAATACCTGAAAGGGTCATTCTGATTTGTGATGACCAAGTACCTGCACACATGAAAAAAAAATACCCGACGTGAACAATATCTGAAGATAAAGAACATATAAGAGTTATTTGATAATTTTGGACATGCGCATGCGTACCTAGGCGTGATGTGAGAAAAATTATCCTCGGGGGCCTATTGGCCCTTGACCAAGTTTTGGGAGTTTCTTGGTCATGTTGACCTATTTTGGGACTTTGACAACCTGTTGAAGGAGGAGTGCAAGTCAAAGTAGAGATCATGGGATCTCGACCCCCTTTTGGGCCTCTTTTTGGGTTTTTGGGAATATGTAACGGGAAAGGGATGTCGGCCCATGGGTTTACCCATGTTTAGGCCTATTTTATATATTCCTAGGCTAGGAATAAGAGGGGAGACGAATGAAAGGATAAGTGCTAGACCTAAGTGATGTAAATGTATGCTAAGTGCAAGTAGGGTTTTTGGATGCTTTGTGCAAGATTGTAAGAGGCTTGCAGAGCCGAGTGAAAGTGTTTGTGACAGATTGTGAAAGTTTGAGTACTGTAATGCAAGGAATAAGGATCTAGCGAGCTGCGCAAATCTTCTGTCCTATGTGGAGTAAGGGTTTTGAGGCTCTGTGCTGTAACATAATGAATGAAGGCAATAAAGAAGAAGAGTTGGTGGACATAGCCACAGGAGGGGGGTTGTTGGTTACTATTTCCCTTATTGGTTTGTCTGAGTTATTGACCTAGGGTTCATGTCATTCGGGGTTCCAACAAATCCTCTAAAACTATCGACCCTCCTAGTAAAATAGAAGGCAACACAACACTCGGAAGGTACTGCACAGTCTCATCCGAGATAACTTTAAATGGGTGACTGTAAGACTCAGGTGTTTACAGCCTAGGACATAGTAGGGGATAGGGATTTCTTGATTAAATATAGGTACCGTGAGCTGTAAGATAAACTACTTATTCCTTGAAGTTGAATACGTATATCCCATAGTTTAATTCCAACAAAGTACAAATAGATTCATAACAATGTATTAACTCATTCATCAAGCTTAACCATTAATTGCTAAAAGAAAGTAGAGACATGCATACATTCAACACATTATGCAAGTATTAACGTGGTTCACCCCCTCCTAGGATACGTCCACAAAGATTTGGCTCTTGGCTCTTTTATTATGGCAATTCTACATTTCTGGTGCCGCGCGCTTACAATTCTCCAAAAAACTGGGTAAGATCTATGTGAGGTGAACTAGATCACAGTAGGCTCTATAGAATGTGGTCTAATCCTCAGATCTACCTTCCCTTATATCTTATTTTCTCAACAACTTACAAAATCAGTTCATACAACCAAAAACATTACATATTTCCTACGCTTATGCATGGCTACAGTCTCCAAAACTTCACTCCAAAGCCTAACCCTCAACAAAAACAATAATAACAACAACCATCAACCAACAACCATCCCTATATGATACTTTATTATCTATATTTATACATTTTGGGCTCTTCATCCTTTTATAGAATATTACCAAAACCCTAACCCTTCTTACGTTATGTATTTCTCCCATGCGCATGCTATTCTTCCTCCAGTTGTCGCTTTCCTTTGTGCATGCTTTCTTGCATGCGTGTGTGCTGTTATTTTTCCAGTTGTTACTTCAATTTTCTGCACGCTTTATTTCCCATGATTGTTCTTCTTTCCCATTTGGCCTGGTGCCAACAAGCCCCCAACACTAACATGTGACTCCTCCTGAGTCACCTAATTGCTTTGTGCTTCCTCGATCTCCTTGGTGATCGTCTGGAACTTCTCCTGCAACTCTGCTACTTTTGTCAGTGCCTGCGGAGTTTTCTCCTTGAGGGTGTCGACTGTTTGAGCTGCCACTTCCTCGCTCATCAGTCCTGGACATTCTAGCTGAGTCTGTGCTATCTTTTTCTGGATTCTTCTACCTGTGCAAGTACTTCTTCTACCCATTCCTACAACGATTCTATTTGACCCTGACGCTCCCATTTCTGTGTTTGAAGAGTGATAAGTTCTGCCTATATCTTCTTCAACTCTTGCTTTCCCTTGACTCATTCTGGAATTGTTATGGTCGTTTGTCACTGCTTGAGTTCTTGGATCGTTGCATTGATCCTCTCCTCCTCTTGATCCCAGTGTTGGACCTGTGGATCCTCTTCCAGCCTTGTCCAAAGTTGCATTGTTTTATCCAGCAAGTCGGTTGCCCTGCTAACTTGTATTTCTAGCTCCTACAGTTGCATTGTTTCTTCTTGCTTCCTTTTCTCCTTCATCACTGGTGGAGTTGTTGGTCTAATATGTTCACAGAGAGTCTTTATCTCCTTCTGATACTAATCAATTTCCTACGCAATCTGGTCGATCTTTTCTGTGACTGGGAGTTCATTTCCTTGCGCAGGGGTTGGAAGTTTCCCAAAAATTTCTTCCACTCTGCGTTCCAACTCGTTTCTGTGTTCCTTCTCTTCATGAGTTTCAGATTTGGCCTACACACAAAATGTTTTTAGCACTTCCCACTTCTTTGTTGCTTGTTGTATATCGACTAAGTTTCTATGTGCTCGTGACTGTATATTGTGGTCGACGCTGACCTGTAGTTTGTATAATTCTCTTGATGGCATCCGTGTCAAGACCAATTGGATATGATCCAAATCCTTTAGTGGTGTCTATCCCACAATTTCATCCATTCACAACATGCTAGGCTTTATGTAGACCATGGAATGTGCATGTGGTATCAGAAGAACTGGGTCACGTTCTTCTACCTCCACCCTTTTTGTGGTCTGTGTGGTCGATGGCTCTATGCCTCTACTGCTACTCGTGATCTGGGCTTTCCCAAATTTCTAAAGGAGCTATCCCATTTCTATCAGTTCCTTCTGCAGTTTATCCTTGTGGTGTACGACATGATCGAAATCCTTTGTGAGGCAGTCTTGGACCATTCTAGCAATAATATATCCATCATCCTCCATGATTGTATAGTCTGGTGGTGGTCATTGTGCCTTTGTTTTCTTATGCACACCTGCTTCCTGTACCGCTAGTCTCTTAGTTCCCCTTGGTTCCTGTGTGATGGGGTTCAATGCGGTTTCTTGTGCTCCCTCAACCAGTTTCCACTGTCCATTGGTCGACTGAGTGGCTTATGTCCTCCCCTTCAAGGTCCTTGGATGCTCTGAGTCTTAAATCTGCTTGAGTCAACTTGGTTTGGCCTGTTCTTCATTTCTTGGGTATTGGGATTTGTGGAGGCTGTGTTTCCGCTTGTAGAGCCCCTCCTTCTATTGTTTGTCCCAGTACTTCTCTGGGTATGGCTGGAATCCTCCATTCAATAGGCCATTCACCGATGATCATGTCAATATCTCCCTTGGTGATTCAGTAGCACATATGTAGCCACTATTTATCCGGGTCCTGCCTTGGTTGTATCCACATGGCTTGTCACCTAGCCCATAAATTGGTGATTCCTCCAGATCGTGCGACAACCTCAGATGTTATTTTCCATGCTTGGATGATGGATTCCTATATCTCCCATAGGTAAGCTTCAAATACAATTCCATTCTACCTCTTATTCTTGGCTAGTGGCATGGATCTCAAGATGCGATATATTTCTCCTCCTGACTGTGGTGTGGTACAAAAGATGACGTGTTTTGGTTCTCGCAATCCCATGAAAACTATTAGAGTGATCAACCGTGAGTAATGAAATTCCGTACTTGGGTCCTGCGCATCTTTGTAGTCTACTTGGAACAAGTTTGATAGGTATGGAACCTAGCTCATGGAGGTGCTTCTGCGCACTGAGCTGCAACAACAATGACTCCTCCCAGTACTTCATCTTTGCGACATTTCTTAGTAGTTTGCAGGCTAAGATTTTTGTGCCCAATTGCATCGCGACATTGTTGATACGTTTAATTATAATGCCTCTTATTCCCCTATTGGTGCCATATTTCTTCTTCATCTCTTCTGCCAATGTTTTTTCCTTGGACTTATCGTCTAGAATCAACATGGGATCCATACCCTGGGTGGGTAGGCTTGTTATCTACATGATAAGTTTGACAGTTATGGGGATGGGTTTGTCCAACCATACATCCCCTCCATGCGTAACTACTAACAGTTTCTTGATGCATGTTGATGCATATTGGCATTTGCCAAAGTGTGGTATCTTCAACAATCCTAGAATTGCTATTCTGTCCAGTCCAGTTCCCCACTGGTGTGGCTGAGTGATGGTTTCTTTGAGTTGGTTCACGACTGTTTTCTTCATAAAGACCTGTGGTGAAAGCTCTAGATATTTGGTTTCATCTACTACGTCATGGTCAGAATACTTGAGCTTCCCGACGTGACCCAATAGCTGTGGGTCCACCTGTACTCCCTCTGGTATGCGAGGTAGCACAATCTCTACAGCCGGTTTCTTTCGAGGTGAGCTCAATATCTGAACTCGGTCCTCCTGCTATGTTGGTTGGCTCAAAGTTCCAACAACTCCTGGATGTTCCCCTGTCATCCACTCTAGCCATGCCCAGGTAGTTCAAGTGATCTCCTTGGCTGGGTGACCTAAGTCGGGTGCTTGCGTCTTGTCTGGTTGCTCCTCTACTCCCAGATGTTGTGTCACTCCGTTCACTTCCACGACTGCTTCAGTATGTTTTGGTGGTATTTCCTAGTGGGTTTCTTCTTCTTTGTTCTGAGGCTCATGCATCGCTACTGGTGTATCCTGTTCCATGGCCTCTGTTTGTGGTTGTAGAATATCCTCTAGTATTGGTATGGATTCTAATGGGATTTCCTCTAGCGATGGGATTTCGTCAATATCGACGATCTCTAGTGGCTGCTGCTAATTTTCTTCTAGTGGTCCCCATGACCTAGTCTGAACCCTGGTTGATATCACTGTTTGGCTTGGTTATGCGAGCTTCAGTGGTACCACAATGGTGTCTGTAAAATGTTTTTTGAGTTCGAATGGCTCCGGTGAGCTTTGTGGTTTCACTTTGTTCATTCTAGCTGTTGTTACTCTTTTTCCGTTCTCCTTTCACAAATAGACTAATTGCTTCTCTGCTCGTGTGTTGTATGTGCTCGTCATGAAGCTTGTCAGGGATGCTTCCTCCATCATGCAATTAATGCACCATAAATTTGGGTTTAATGCATTCTCGACAATTTTGTATTTTCCATTACGCCTATTTTTCCATCTCTAGTTGGCGTGTTTAATGTGACATCCCATCCGTCCTTGCCTTGCTTTAACTCTAACTCATTCTGTCCTGTCAACCTGCTTTTTACGACTTTCCTTTTCTCGCTTGTTTCCTTTTTCAATATGGCTGTTATCATTTCCCTTGATGGCTTCATGTTTCCTATGCAGCTTGTCCCTCATGCTGTGCACTTTTTTTTTTTTACTGTGCGGTGGGTGGCCGACTATCCTTGTACAGCTTCAACCAGCTCCCATTGATCAGTCCTATGAGGTCTGCACCTACTAGATCTCTTAACTATAAAAATCCTCCTTTCGTGACAGATTTTACCTCGTATGGTCCTAGCCAATGAATTCTCAGCTTTCCTGGGTGCTGCAATGATTTACTGTCGTAGAGCAATACTAGATCTCCTTCCTTGAACGTCTTCCTTTTGATGTCGCGGTCGTGCCAAGATTAGTCTCTTTCTTTCCATACTTGTTGGTGGAATCCTGCCAAGATTCAGTCTTCCTCCATCAATAGTAACTGATTCAATCTTTCTTGTACTATGCCTCGTTCTTTCATGTGTGTTATAGCTGCTACATGTAGACTGGGTATTAAAAATTCTAACGACACTACTGCTTCTTGACCATAGACTAGTTTGAATGGTGTGTATCCTATCAACTTTTTGCATGTCATTTTATATGCCCATAACACTGTTGGTACCTTGAGGTCCCAATCGTGCCTATTGATGTTACATATCTTTGTCAAGGCATTCTCTAGAATTTTGTTGAAGGCTTCTACCGTGCCATTTTCCTGTGGATGATACAGTGTGATTTTTTGGTGATGAAATTCAAACTCTTCAAGAATCACTCAGATGGTGTTGTTTATGAAGTGCATTCCTTGGTCTCTCATCAAAATTCTTGGGCACCCAAATCTAGTAATTACTTGTTCAAAAATAAAGTGTGCCTCTATCTCTGCGCTGCAATTTTTTACTGGTGCAACTTCCTCCCATCTTGTTAGGTATTCCATCATGGTGATAATATATCTCTCCCCCGTTCTTTTGGCTTGTGGGTTAATGGGTCCCACAAAGTCTATCGTCCATTTATCGAATGCTTGAAGTGTCATTTGCGGTCGTAGTGGCATCTCATCCCTTCTGTTGGGTTTTCCTACCCTTTGACAGACATCACATTGCTGATAGTACTCTTTCGAGTCTCTGTGGATAGTTGACCACCATAATCCTGTGCGTAGTACCTTCTGTGTGGTAGATTTTCCTGCATAATTCCCTCCTGCTATTCCCTCATGGGATTTTGCTAAAATTCTTGGTCGTTCATGGTCTAGTACGCATCTTCGTAAGATGTTATCTACGCCCATATTGTATAGATGTCCTACAATCAATTGATAGTCGACTGCATGGACTACCAGGTTCTTCTTCTATGCAGTGGTATATTCTTGTGGCGCAGTACCCGTGCTCAAGTATTGGATGATATCTGTGAAGTAATCATCAACAATCTATACTAAGAATAGCTGTGCATTTGGAAAGTCATCTTCTAAATTCGTTGGTTCCTCTCCATTTGTGACACTCGATAGGTGGTCAGGTCCTGCATTTAGTTTTTCTGGTTTAACTATTTCCTCAAAGTTAAATTCTTTAAATAGAAATGACCATCGAAATATTCTCCTCCCCAACAATGGCTTGTTGACTAGGTATTTCAGGGCTGAGTGATCTGTAAACATCTTAAAGTGTTTTCCCAATAGGTAATGTCATTATTTTTGTAGTGCATAAACCATATCTAGGCCTTCTCTTTCTGTTGTGTTATAATTCTGTTCTAAGTTTGATATTTTTCTTCTTGCAAATGCTATCGAGTGATCAGAGTCTCCTGCTCCTGGTTGCACTAAGATATCTCCAAGTGCTATCACTGATGCATCTACATGTACATTGGATATTTTCTCCCAATTTGGAAATACCAATATTGGTGCGGTGACCATATTTTCCTTCAGGGTATCCAGACCGTGTTGAAAGTCATCGTTCCATATATACTTTGTATCCTTCCTTAATAGTTTTTACATTGGTGTTGTAATATGCGCGTAGCCTTTGATGAATTTACTGTAATATCCCATATGTCCTAACATTTCTCTTAGTTGGCAGACTATTTTTGGTGTTGGTATATTAATAATGACTACGATTTTGGCCAGATCCACTAGAAAACCATCTTTGCATACTATGTGTCCCAATAGTATCCCAAATGGTGTTCCAAATATGCATTTCTTGATATTTAGTGATATCTGGCACTATCTTCATTGTTCTTACATCATTCATAAAACTTCCACACAGGTTTTTAGTAATCTATACACTGTCCAATCATCCAGGTACAATTCGAGGAATTGATGGATGAATTCCTTAAATGCTGTGATGATCACTCTAGAAAATATCACAGGTGCATTCTTTAGTCCGAACGACATGACTGTATGCTGATAAGATCCCCATTCTGTCGCGAATGTGGTGTTGTGTCTATCCTCCTGTGGTATCTTAATCTGATAATATCCTAAGAATACATCGGTGAATGAGTAGGCTTCGTGGCCTCCTACGTTCTTGAGTGCTTCGTCCGTGAACAGTGTAGGGAATGGGCTGTGTAGGCATGCATTGTTAAAGTTCCTCAAGTCGACGCATATCCTGATCCCTCTTCCCTGTTTCTTTTCCTGTACTACCATCAGGCTTATCCATTCTAATTCTTCGACTGGTTTGATGATGCCGACCTCGAGCATCCTATCGATCTCATCTTTAAATTTCTGTTTATATATGGGGTTCAATCTATATGGTCATTTTTTAATGGGTCTCGCATCAGGTCTGAGTGGTATCTTCATTTCTCCTAATTCTCTGGCTATGCCTTTCATCTTTGTAAAGGTTGTGGGAAAAAGGTCACTGTATTCGCGCAACAATTTTGTGATGCTTTCTAGTGTCTGTTCGTCCCAGTAATCTCTAATGCTGACCATTTTGGGCTACTTGGCAGTTCCTATGTTAACCTTATTTATATTGATTGGCACAGAGATGACCTCTAACTCTAAGGGTGGTCCTTCCGCATCTCTCTCGCCTTCGACTTCTTTGATTTGAATATCGCGCGGATCATCTTCATCCAGGGCTTCCTCCTGTACGTGGTAGCATGACAGTAGATCCTTGAATGTCTTCTTATTCCATTGTTGTACCTCTGTGATAGCTTCTACTTCCGGTTCTTCAATGAATATGACGTTTTTGATTTGTTTTAGGGCTGCGTCTATGTTGGGGTTCTCATGCTCGAATGAGAAAGTGACTGTAAAGTTCTGTTGGAGTGTCGCCCATGTCTTGGTTCCTTTACACATTTCCTGGTCTGTATACCAATTCGTTGGTATGCCCTCTAAAGTATGAATGAAGTGGTGAGGCCATTCCTCTGGTGGCATCATTTTCCACAGTGTTTTACATGCCTCCAAGTGTTATACTGGTGTGCCTAGTCCGTCATATTTCTGTTGTTTGTTACTTGTCTGTTCTACGCCGAACCTTATGCATAGTAATCTCTTACATTGGTACCAATCTGTGATAGTATCTTTTTGTGCACCCCACCATCTTGTGGGTGTAGCCTTTAGTGCTAAATCTAGTGTTAACAATCTCTAGTTTTATAATACTTCGTCTTCGTATTGTGTCAAGAAAGTTTCCAAATCATTTAGCCCGTGAAAACTGGGTGGTTCTTTGATTTCTGTGCCAATCCACCTTATTGCGTGGTCTATTATGGAACACCTTCTCGTGGATACTTCATGTAGTCTTTGCTTCTAGTTTTCTAACCCGATGTCTGAGTCTGTTGTACATGAAGTAATGCTCTGCCAACTGAGTACCCCATCTGCAGTTGGGTTTATATAGTCCACATCGTGCATAGTTGTTCTGTACAACTAGCCGATCTCTTCTAAATCCAGATAAGTGGTTTCTACGAACCTCTCACCTTCTGATGGGTCGAGTGGGGCTATGACCCTGTAGTCCCTCAACTCAAATGTCATTTTTCTAGTTTTTAAGTTAATTATGGCCTGGTTGTCAAACTTCCAATCCAGACCAAGTAGCGTCGGGTAAGGTGTTGTGTCGTCTACTATTTCGATGAATTCAAAGTCTGCCTTAGTGCGCACACCATCCAGATCTACCGTCACTCCTTTCAATCTACCTATTGGTAGGACTCTATATTGATTTGCTAGCTTTAATTGAACAGTTGAGTATCCCAGTGTAGGTTCTCCCATGCATTGCCATGTATCTTTTGGTAGTACATTCACTTCATATCCTAGATCTAGTATAATATCTCCCATATTGAAATCCCCAATGTTAGCATTTAGTCTAAATTCCCTACTTGTTCTTATTCTTGTGTGTAGGTGGTTGACAGTTTTCAATTTTGGCTTATGTTCTGTCTCGCTGCTACATTTTTCTAGGATGTTTTGCAATATTTTGACAGATGAAGGACCACTTAACATTTTGATGCATGATTGCAAAAATTCTTTGATAGTACTTACTTGTTCCTTGGGTTATATTCTATTGGTATGGTCCAGTGATGGCAACTTTTCATATTCCAAAGTTTCCTTTCTCAACTGTGCAGTTGGTGCAATGTTCTGCTTCTGGAATTCTTGTCAGGCTTCTATAAATATATCCTTCTCCTTATGCATGTCAAATTGCTTCTTAGGGTTAGTTTTCTTCTTTACCCATTGGTTCTGTGCTGGTTCCTGTCGAACTACGTCATTTCCTGTTTTCGTTCCTCCTCTAGTGATTATGTTGATGTTTCGTCCGTCATCTCTTGCTTCGGCTGAAATCCACTGAACATTCTGGTTATTTTGATTCCTTTTTTCCTGGATCTTTACAAGTAATTTTGGACATTCCTCCATATCGTGGTCCGATGAGCGACAATACATACAATTTGCTGGTGGCAGTGGGCACTCCTGTGCATAATGTCCTAGTTGCTAGCAGTTGTGACATGTGACTAGTCCTCTACCATGTTTGAAACCTCCTCTCGCTTGTCCTGCTCCTCTATAAGCTGTATGATCACCTCGCGACGTGTTATACTTTGGTCCCTGATTATACTGTGTGGTATTGTACTGGGGCTATGCCGGGTTGTACTGTGGCTGCGCGTTATTGTACGACCACGATGTAGTATTATACTGCTGTTGCATGGTGTTGTATGGGGATGGGGCTTGAGTGAATTATGGTGTTGCTTACCCAGTCATCATTTTTTCCTGTACCCTATATTTGTCTGATGTTCTTTCCTGCATAAGCTCCATAGTTCTGAAATCTTTGTCGTCATGGCCGACTAATTTGCAAAAGGTGCAATATGAGTTCTTTGGAACTGTTTGGTATTTTTGCATCATCGTGTAGTGGTAAGGGTCGCGACCCAATTTCTTGCATATTTCACACCATAATCCTCCCTGTGGTAGTGGGTTTGGCGTCCCCATCACCATATACTGTGTGAATGTTGGACATTCATTCTTATGGTGTCCTTCCATCATATAGGTAGTGCACCAAATGACTTCTCATTTTTCCTTGTTATTATTCTGGTTCAATTGAAATGTTAAGTTCTTCAAATCCTCCTTCAGTTCTTCGATAGCTGGGTCCATCTGCTGGTACTGATTCTCTTCCAATTGCAAGGTTGCCTGTAGAGCCTCTGCCTGTGTCTGAAACTTCTGTTGTCGTAATGGATATTTTAAGTGTGGGAGTAGTGAGTTGACAAACATGTGTCGATGTTGCATATCAGTCATAAGGTATTTTAACTTTCCTTTTAATTGCTTGAATCTTTGATCAATCTCCCATACCGATTCTCCTGGTTTTTGTCTTATTTCAATCATCTCATTCATGTATTGATCCTCTGAGCTCGGCTTCTGGAACTCATTTATCAATAGTTTCTTAATGTCATCCAGTATCCTTATCATTCCGGGAACATTGTTCATGTCTAGACTCATGTACCAGTCTAGTGCTAGGTCTCTTAGCATGATCGCTAGCTGCGTGAGTTTGGTGTCTTCATCAATGATCTGCTTTTCTTCCCAGATATTTTCACAAATGAACAGATGCTTCTCAAGGTATTCTGTTGCTTCTCCTTGGAACTTTGGTAATATGATAGTAGGATCCTGTCCTGCCATTCCAAATACTGAGCTACTCCCTCCTTTGCGCGGTGTAGATACTTGACTAAGGTTGCCTGAACTGGATCCTCCAATTGTTTCTCCTTGTGTAGATGTACTTCCTACTGTCAGACTTCCTCCAAAATTTGGTTGTCTAAACAGTGGTGTTCTCTTTGGTGTATTGGTCGCACATGGGTTTATGGGTTCCACACTGACATTAATATGAAAGGGATGGCTTCCTTCTCCTGTTGTTCTTGGGCCTCTTTTTTTCCTCTCATACGTGGTGCACATGATTTCCTCAATTTGCTCCACAACCTAGAGATCCTCTACCTCTTCCTCATTGCTTTGCAATCCCTCCCTCTCGTCTACGAATCTCTTCTTGGTATTAACCTTATACTGGTAGGGTGCTCCACTACATGTCATTCTTGATGATGCCAAGATCCACTTAAGCTGGTCGTCATCCATCAATATTAGGTCCAAGGGTTCCTCCTCCTTATTCTCTTTATCCTTCCCTCCTTCCATTCCTCCTCTCTCTGTCAGTGTTTCCCCCCTTCCCCCATGCATGCAGGGAAGTCTAGCTGTCTGATTCCATTGTCATTACACCTTTTTTATATAGCAATATCTTGATAGAAGTATACAGTGATCGAATGTACCTTCCTCTAGGTCCTCATAGGAACTCTCGCTTAGCTGCGCTATATGACTTTGTTGTGTCTACCAAAATTTCTGTGATAAATCCTGCCATAATACTATCAAGCCAAAAGTCGACTGCATGGCTGAATTTGTTGTTCACCTGCTGTAGCTGCTGGATCTGCAATGGAGTCCAATATAGTTGTCGAATCCAGTTCGTCAGGTGGTTATCCTTTAACCTAAAGATCCATTCCTATAGTAGATGCGGAAAATCATAGAAAAAGACTTCATGTAAATCCGTAAATACGTATTTATCCAGGTATTTACGCGGTGTGATCCCGAGGTTTCTATTGTCTTTCTGTGAAAACTCTATCTCTTTAGCTCTCAACCAGCCCTTGATTTATTCTATCATGGGGTTCCAAGGTATCAACATTCCCTTCTAACGGATCATTGCTCTTATGTTCCACTCCTTCGGTTCTTATTCATTCTATTTCATCTACTCAGTCCTCTCTTTCTCCTCTTAACATGACAACAAAACCATTTTTTGGTTACTATTTCCCTTCTCAGGTTTTCTGAGTTATTGACCCATGGTTCATGTCATTCGAGGTTCCAACAAAGCCTCTAAAACTATATGCCCTCTTGGTAAACTAGAAGGCAACATAGCACCCGAAATGTACTGCACAACCTCACCCGAGATAGCTTTAAATGGGTGACTGTAAGACTCATGTGTTTACAGGCTAGGACAAAGTAGGGGATAGGGTTTTCTTGATTAAATCCAGGTACCATGAGCTATAAGATAAATTACTTATTCCTTGAATTCACATATGTATATCCCACAGTTTAATTCCAGCAAAGTATAAACAGATTCATAACAATGTATTAACTCATTCATCAACCTTAACCATTAATTGCTAAAAGAAAGTAGAGACATGCATACATTCAAAAAATTACACAAGTATTACTGTGGTTCACCCCCTCCTGGGATATGTCCACAAAGATTTGGCTCTTTCTATTTTATTATGGCAGTTCTGCATTTTTGGCTCCGCGCACTTACAATTCTGCAAAAAACTGGTAAGATCTATGTGAGGTGAACTAGATCGCACCAGGCTCTACAGCCTGCGGTCTAATCCTCAGATCTACCTTCCCTTGTATCTTCTTTGCTCAACAGCTTACAAAATCATTTCATACAGCTAAAAAAATTACATATCGCCTATGCTCCTACGTGGTTACAATCTCCAAAACTTCACTCCAAAGCCTAACCCTCAACAACAACAATAATAACAACAACCATCAACCAACAACCATCCCTATATGATACTTTTGTATCTATATTTATACATTTCAGGCTCTTCAGCCTTTTATAGAATATTACCAAAACCCTAACCCTTGTTACATTAGGTGTTTCTCTCATGCGCATGTTGTTCTTCCTCCATATGTCACTTTCCTTTGTGCATGCTTTCTTACATGCACATGTGTTATTCTTTTGCCAGTTGTTACTTCAGTTTTCTGCATGCTTTAATTCCCATGATCGTTCTTATTTCCCCTTCATCCTGGTGCCAACAGGGGTGAACCACGTAAATCCTATGTTGTCTCACTTTTTGCTTTACCTTAATGTGTTTATGTCTTCTTTTCTAAGTGATCTGATGTAGTTGGATAGATCTACCTTCTTTGTTCTTATGACGTGTGAGAATGCTATATCTGATACATATGGTTGTGCTTAGTGCTTAATCTAGTTGATATAACCTATTTAATTATGCTAAGTTCTTGTATATGGTAGACTAGTGTGAATATTGAGAGGCTCTATTTTATCAGCGAGGTAGATAATGATTGCATGTTAAAGAACTGAATCTTCTAAATGCTTTATTAAGTAATACAATCACAGATCTATGTCCTAGATAAGGTTGCATACACTTGAGTCCTGCAACCACCCGCACCCTTATATTAGGTGAGGCTTCATCTGTTTCGTAGGTGTTTCTGAAAGGGCCGGTGTTATCACTGAAATTTCATCCGCACATGATGACAAGAACTCAGCATCGTCAAAACAGGAATGAAGTCATTCATGGCACTGGATTAAATTCACAGCATTGCAAAAGGGTCAAAAACTATACAAAGTAACCAAAAATTGAAGGGCGCTTTACAGAATCTGGGTGCGCATGCATATGCGTGGAACATAAATGTACCATGCACGCATGCACACACGACGCGCGGCAGTGGGCACAAAAACCCGCGCACCTGCTAAACGACGCATTTATTGAAATTGGTCAGCCTCCCAACCACTAATGGATCAACTCCCAAGCCGATTTGACATCAAATCTGAGCTGAATCCGCATGGTAGGCTGGTCAAAGACCTAATTGAGCCCTAAAGAGCCCCTTTTCACACCTCAAAGGAGTTACATAATCACCCAAT
>ML781582.1:259352-309357 GCA_009831015.1 Picea engelmannii
ATGCTTTGAGTTCTTTCACCATCATTCTCATTTTCTCATTGTAAGGAGAGCAAGTTTGTGAGGGCCTCAAGAGCCTTCCTTTGGAGGAAGAAGGAACCACAGTTCCCTTTCTTCATCGTGCTTTGGATTTCATCAATTGATCAACCTAAAAACATTGGTGATATTGGTCCATTGTGTTTGTTATTTCTTTTTCCATATGCTCGTAGTTTTAGTTTGTTTTAGTTTATTTCTTGTTTATAGTTTTGTTGTTCTTTTCCTAACCCTTTCCTCTACAGTTGTCATGCCTAGCAAGACCCAACTTGGCATGTAAGCACCCTTTATTTTCTCACCAAGTGACGAATTGGGTGCAAACAGATTGGCGACCATACTTTGGAGAAGGTATCAATTCCTCCCTCATTTGGGTTTATTTTGCTTTCCTTTTTATTTCATTAACTTTCAGGTTCACAAACCGGCCTCTGCCGACCTGCTAACTAGTCAATTCAAGGAAGAATTGAGAGAAATCCATCCGGATTTTTCTTCTCGGCCATTTTCCATAGGCACGCGGGTATTCCACCCCACAGGCGTGCATCGTGCGTGCATGTGCTTGTTCAACAGTTTCTCTCTGCGCGCATGCGCTTTCGGTCTCAATTTTCCAGCGCGCGGGCACCATATGCGCCTCTGTCCACACTAGGGGCCGCACATTCGAACTAAAATTTTCATTGTAAGGTCTTGGATGTGGGGAAAATCATTTTCCTTCTTAAGAATGATGATATGCATGCTCTAAATACTGCACCACTTAGACCCCTCAACTTATAAAGGGGATAGTCAAACAAACATAGGCACTTAGGTGGATAAAAATCATTTTCCCTTATTTGCTTTTTGCCACATGGATGGCTTGCTTTGATTTATAATCTAAGTTGGAAAATCATACTTAATCACATATAATTCACATTTGGGACTAGAAATTGAAGTAACAATCTTGAGTATGATCTTCTCTTGCGCCATCAAGCGATCTTGAGAACCAGAAAAGGATTGCGAAAACGATCTCATCTCCCTTAACAAAAATTTAAAAACTTTTAGGAGAGGACAAAGGCCCTTTTGGGACCCCTCTTAGTTTCATTTTTCAAACATATCTTAAATTTGTAACGGGCCCATACATGCCCACATGTCACAAAATTAGGATAGTGCTTGGAATTTTGCTTTCTTAGATCAAAAAACTAGGAGAGTTAAAGGTTGGTAACGGGCCCACACATGCCCACATGTTCAATCTAGGATAGTTTCATGTTTTTTCTATATTAACTCATGCATAGGGAGATAAAGGATAGTAACGGACCACATGTCCACATGCTAGTTTCCTAGGGCTTTTAAAATTCTGCAAGGTTGTACCAATGACATCTAGCTAATTGGGTAATCAAACTTTTGTAAAGGACCAAGAGACGTCCACATGCTGCAAGGTGATATCTAAATAACTAAAATTTGGTGCACTTTCACTCACACACAAAAGTCAATTTCTCACTCACATAGCCTGGTCTCGAAACGTGGTGGTCTAAAGTAGGTCTCCTCAAAAAGGATTCTGAAAAACACCCCATCTTTTCTTGACAAGGCTATCCACTCCCACTCTTAATCAAACGAGGTTGGTTTTCACCCCCAGCCTCACAAAACAACATCATCTAAAATCTTTCTCAAAAAATCACTAAGTTTTCCTCCACAGGAGGTGCCAAAAGAAGATTTTAGTCTAGGTAGGATTTCGGGAGTAGGCATCCAAATAACCCCCCGTTATCTGGTTCTCACATTTTCAAACATAGAAGTTGACGAATAGGGAACTTCAAATCCTCCAANATATAAATGCCGCACTTGGACCGAGGTACCTAGTGACCAACTTTAGGACATCTACCCAGGTGGCGATTGTGGGCTGCAATCGCACCTTGATTGGATTTTGTGTGGCTATTGGGAAGTATCGCCATCTCTTTCGAGATATTTCCGCCTCTACCCCTCATTATAACCAGTTATTTCATCCTTCATTAGTGTCTCTTCTGGTGACTTCAGACCCCACTGTTGAGCACTATTGGAAGGTCCAGTGCTATTTGAGAGGAAGGACATTACGTCTTCTAGGACACGAACATTTGCTTTCTTTTGATTCCCCCACGCGGACAAAACCATCTTACCCACATATATGCTTCTTTTTCATTTATGTATGATGCACATATGATTATAGTTTGACTTTGATATATATATTGTGTAAACAATTACAACAAAAGACTCTTGTTTTTATATTTCTCTCACCACTTGTTGCACACATTTCACACAATTAGTCTGACATCATAGGGGAACCACAGAACCCCCGTCATTCACGATGCTTGCTCAACCTTCCTCCTATCTTAGGGGGAGTATCTGGTCATACCCGCTCAATGGTACCTCCTTCACACACTCCTGTGAGTGCCACTATCTTAGGATCATATTTTCTTGGTTCTACATTACTTGGGTCAAATTCCCAAAGTCATATAGTCACTCGCTCTCTTTTGCACGAAAGCAAGAGACCCACTTCCTCTCAAGGAGGGAGCACCAACCCACCTAGTCCCCGTCAAGGGTCAGGTTCACAACACACTATGGCTGGAGCTAACCCTCCCACCCCACTACAGATGCCATACTTGGCCTCTCTCAACATACCGGATCTCACCAAGCTTACCAATGATCCTATATTGCATGACGCCACATGGCCTGCAATGCCAACCAAACTTCCTTCAGACATACCAAAGTTTGAAGGAAAGGCAGGGGATGACTCCGTCAGACTGCGATTATTTCAACGCACACTTACTGGCCCATCAACCAAATGGTATGTCGAAGAAAAATCAGGGTCCCACACAACCTTTGAGTCCTTGGCCAAAGCTTTCTTAACTTTCTTCCAATTACCCATCCACCATGACAATGGTCTAGAACTACTGCCTAACTTCAAACAGACCTCAACCACCCACATCGCTGACCACATTCATGAGTGGCGTAGGCGATGTAGTTTGTGTAAAGCAGAAACCACCAAACAACAATGTCTTGACTGGTTTCTTAGATCACTTGTCTCTCTCCTTGGTAAGGATGTAGCTTCCACCTTCCCACAATCAGAAGAGGAAGCCATCAGCAAGGCTCAACAGTATGATCTCATTTAGGCACAGTCAGGATACTTGTACATAGTACTTCCTGATCTTCCAAAACCTGTGCCATTTGGCCAGGACAAACATGGGATGTCTCATTCAGCAGACGGACTAATAGGTGCCACCACACACCATGGTCCACAACCCCAACCACCACCGATGTATGGAACACCTCAATACCCGCCAGCATATGGGGGCACTCCTTATTACCCCCCACCCCCTTATCAATAGCCATACCCTGTTTCTATACCTCCACCCATTAGTGGACCACCACCGGCACCTCCCATACATCCACTGATGCCCACAACCAGTGGTACCCCCTCAACATCCGCTTATAGTACTGGTGAAAGCACACAGCCTTCCTATGTACACTATGGATCGGTACCACCACAAAATCCATACTTCCCTTTTCCTGGTCCGCCACAACCCATGGCTCCCCCACATCCTCATGCGGGGGTAAATTTTGTTCAACCCTTTGCTGCTCAACAATACCAAAATTTTGAACAGTTGAATACAACCAACCCTTCGAACAATTCCAAGAAGAAAGGAAGGAACATGAATAAAAACAACCCTGGTCAAGGCGGGAATCAACCCCCACAGCATCAACCCACTAGGGGCAACCCGAACCAAGGGAACCAAAACCCCCAGGGGGGAAATAACAACAAACGCCAAGGGTGGAATAATGTTAAAACCATCCACCCTTGTTCTTTGTGTGGCGTGTTCAGTCACTACACTCACCATTTCCCCCAGATCGCTGATTTTAAAAGGTTGAAAGACTCTGGGAGCCTTCCCCCCTCCCCAGCGCAACCTGCCCCTCAGTAGGCACAACAACAATACACGCAAAAACCCCCTCCCGCCGTACTACAAAATCCTATCCCACATCAAGGTGTCATAAACACCCAACAGGACACGCATCATCCCCCACCTCAGGTGGGTCAATATCACAACCCCAACAATCCAACAGAGCGAACGATTCTCCTCACCGGTGAGAAGGAAATTCTTCTGCAAACACGTAATCGTCAGTATCAGACACCAACTGAATCTACTCCTATCTCTTCTGAGACAAACCCTACATTGACGGGACCCCCGTTGGTGATCCCTCACCCTTCCGCTGAACCACCATTATGCATTCCTCGCATCCCATTGCACAGGAATGTCCACAACCCACAGGCTAGGGCCGCTCATAACTACAACTTAGTAGATGACTTAGCACAATCCCCAACTGCCATGTCAGTCTTGGAAGTCCTCCAGACTTGTCCTACACAACGGAAATCTCTACTTTCTACTTTGGGGGCAGTCGACCCTGCTGATACTCGACTCATCACCTTTGACCTTAATAGCTGTGAACGCCATCTTCCCGCCTTGGTCGCTATTCAAATACCAGTAAAAATACGGAACATCAGCGTCCATCAGTGTATCATCGATGAAGGAGCATCTACATGCATCATGTCCAAAACAGTATGGCAAAAACTTGGTTCCTCAGAACTCATACCCTCTGCCATCACATTACGAGCTTATGACGGACGACCATCATATTCTGAAGGGCTCTTCCAAAATGTCCCCGTGGAACTTGGGGGAAAAACCATCCTCATTGACATTGAAGTTATCAATGCTCAACTTGATTACGATATCTTGTTTGGACGTAGCTACATGTATTCTATGAAGGTAGTGGCATCATCCGTCTTTAGGAAAATCATTTTCCCCCACAACGGGAATATTGTAACCATCGACCAAGTCTCACATTATGAGCCTAACCTATCTGCCAATCTCGATAACATTCTTCCTCTCATTCACACCAACAAAGATGCATATCCACTTGTCGAGATGGGTCCTAGGATTTTTAAATATCCATCCTTGTTAGGGACATACCATGGAGCACCACCCCTCCTTCCCCCTAATCAAGTCTGCGTCATCTCATCTAACAGAACTCATATGGAAGAGACACATCCTCCTCAGGAGGCTTCAATCATTCCTGACGTCTCAACAGTCACAGCATCACTCCCATAGGAGCCTCCTTCGAACTCGTCGACCCCCACAGTCCACGAATCCACAACCCCTCAGGAGCCTAATCCCATTTGGGAGATAGTTCCCCGACCCCTCACCCAAATTCCCTTCGTTTACCCCCCCGGTATAGAATCTTTCCAGGTAGCCGCAACGCTCACACTACCCAATATGGTGTTATCCATCCCAGTGTGGTATTTACATCCACCTGCGATGGTCCCTCTCCCATAGGAAGACCTCCCCATGACGATTCCTGTCCTCACCCCCACTACCCCCATACTCCCTACCCCCCCTGCTACAGCTGGGGGCAGGAGAAAGAAGAAGGATCCCACAACTCCACTTCCTATGCGCATTCCACCACCTTGCGCATTGTGTGAGAAAGAAGGTCACCAAACCAACAACTGCCCATCACTACCGGAACTATGGAATTTGATTCCCCTCAACCAAACTCCCACAACACCCATCACGACTGCTAGTCCTACTGCTACCACCCAACCTTCCAGTAGTAAAGCATTGAGGACCAAATTCGCATGTGCTATCTGTTCCGAGTATGGCCATTACACTCATCATTGCCCAACACTGCCATGTTTCCGGTAGACATTAGCTGTTGTACGCTAGAATTTCCAGAACAACCCACGCCTTGCTACGTCCTCTTCAAACATCACTGACATTCGCTATGTCACCACTACAGTCAATGAACATATGAGATGCCCTTGTTCTCTCTGTGATTCATTAGCTCACTTTACATACCAGTGTCCCATAATCCTCGCATACAGACAACGTCAATTGACCCTACGTCACCAACTCGTAGCAGCAGTAATTGACATTACCTCGCCACTCGAGGATTTTCATGTCATTTCACCTAAACCTGAGGCACTCCCAATGCCTCCTTGGTTCTTCGATGGCGTATCTGAGGATTTACCTCGTAACCCACCCAACTCTCCTGTTCATTCCCCTGTGGAAACTATACATCCCACCACTACGGGTACCCCTCAGTACCTCAATATATGGTTTATGTTGAGTGAACCCTCACTCTCTCCTAACGATACCCCCTCCGTTTCTTCAGCAGGGGGCAATCCCACCATCACTAAGACCAATCCTCATGATCCATTATATTTTCGTCGTTTCCACTACGATGAAGAAATACTGGAAGAACTACAATGCCCAGACTCTCCCTGGGACGCACTACATCATCGTGCTCTCTTCCTTCCGCAGGAAGCCCACATGCCTCCTAGCCACAATCCCATTTACGCGGTCGAAACCAAATATTTTATCCCCTCCAGGCCTATCGATTGGTTCAACAATCCCATTCTTGCACCTGACACTTTTGAAGAAGGTAATCTAGCCAACATTTCCCCCACCATCAAAATCGACATTTCCATTAAACCGGGCATCGTCGAAGAAATCATCATTGGAGCTGTTTGCACTCCTCAGGAAATTGCCGCATATAAAGCCCTCTTCCAGGAATATAGGGATATCTTTGCATGGTCATACACGGAGATGCCTGGCCTCGACCCCTCTATTGTCGAACATCGCATCGACACCTGGCCTGACATCACACTAGTTCGCCAGAAACAGCGATCGCTACACCCATCCAAGGCCGTGGCTATTAAAGCCGAAATTGATAAATTACGTACGACCGGATTCATTTACCCCATCGCTTCTACTTCATGGGTTTCCAACCCTGTACCCGTCGACAAAAAACAGGGCTCTATTCGCGTCTGCACCGATTTTCACGATCTCAACAATGCATGTCCAAAAGACAACTTTCCAACACCTTTCATCGATCAAATTATCGACGACTGCGCCGGCCACAAAGCTCTCTCCTTTATGGACAGATTCTTTAGCTACAACCAAATTCAAATTCACCTAGCCGATCAATATAAAACCGCATTCATTACCCCGTGGGGTATGTTTGCATATCGTGTCATGCCCTTCGGCCTCAAAAACGCCGGCGCAGCTTTCCAGTGGGCCATGACATACATCTTTCATGATCTGGCTGCAATCATCCTCGCCTACTTGGACAACCTCACTGCTCGATCCAAGAAACACACCCAGCACCTCGATGATTTACGAATCATCTTTCAACGATGTCGTCAATACAACATTCGCTTGAACCCTCTCAAGTGTGTTTTATGTGTCATCATCGCGTGCCTCCTCGTTTTTATCATTTCTCAAAGCAATATTACCGTGGACCCCCTTAAAGTCAAAGCCATCACCGAAATTCCACCTCCTCGGAATTTACGACAACTGCAGAGTCTACAGGGCAAAGCGAACTTCCTTAGACGCTTTGTTCCTGATTACGCCATATGCGCACTTGGTTTCCTTCGCTTACTACGTCACGGCATCCATTTTCATTGGGACGACTATGCCCAACAGTCATTTGATGACCTTAAAACAACGCTTTCCAATACACCTTTGATTAGTGCACCTGACTATAATCGCGACTACATCCTCTACGTATCAGCATCAGCTGTATCAGTAGCCGGCGTCCTCGTCTAGCTAGGAGATGACAATCGTGAACACGTCATTTACTACATTAGTAAGAACCTCTCAGGCCCACCCTTGAAGTACAAACATGAAGAGAAACTTTCTCTTGCAGTACAGAAAATGCGCCATTACATTCTGCTTCGCACCACCAAGGTCATCGCAGATTCCAACCCTATGCAATACTTGCTCAGCTGTCGCCAGGTTAACGGAAAATTCGCTCGATGGATCGTTATCCTTCAGGAGTATGACCTCGAGTTCTCAACACCTAATATTAAGAAGGCCCTCGTTCTCACTGAACTTGTCACGACCCTTCCCCCTGACACACCTAGTGCCCCCGTCAACACTGACTTTCTTGATGAACATCTCTTTTACATCGCGTCCGATGATCCTTGGTATGGCGACCTTCTCGTCTACCTACGAACTCAAAAGTTCGGTAATCACCTATCACAAGACAATCATCGACACATTTGCCATCAGCCCCCCCGCTATCTTCTCATCGGCGACATCCTATATCGGTGGGGCGTCGAGACCATTCTTCGTCGCTGCCTAACTATTGACGAGGCCGCCAGAGTCTTAAACGACTGCCACAGCGACGCATATGGGGGCCATCTTTCGGGCATATCCACTGCTCAAAAGATTATCCGGGATGGTTACTTTTGGCCTACCGTGTTTCATGATTGCATTCATGCCGTGAAACGCTGTGAGCAATGTTAGCTCTATGCCAACAAAGCCCGTGCTCCCCCCACTCTTCTTCACCCTGTCATTACTGTAGGCCCCTTTTGTAAATGGGGCATCGAATTTATGACTTGTAATCCCCCCTCCAACAATGGTCACAAATACATTGTTGTCGCCGTTGATTACTTCACCAAATGGGCCGAAGCTATGCCCACCTTCAACAACACCGCTGACACTGCAGCGTGTTTTTTATTTAATCACGTCATATCTCGGTTCGGAGTACCACTCCAACTCGTTTCCGATCACAGGAAACATTTTGAGAATGAGATTTTCATCGAACTCTCATCTCGGTTAGGCTTCTCTCACGAGTTTGCCTCACCATATTACCCTCGGCCAAACGGATAGGTCGAGGCAGTAAACAAAGTCCTCAAGACCATGTTACAGCGCACGGTTAATAAACATAAAACCAATTGGCATCATATGTTATTTTCCACGCTATGGGCTTATCGAATGGAAGTAAAGACCGCTACAGGTTTCACGCCATTTCATTTAGTCCATGGATCGAGGCAACTCTTCCCATCGAGTGCGAAATTCCCACCCTACGCACCGCAATTGAGCTTTTACCTGACACTGCTCCAATGGAGCAGGGCTTGCTGAACTTGGATTCTCTGGATGAAGATCATCGATCCTCATTATAGAACAACGAGGTAGCTAAAAAATGATCCAAGGCTACCTTTGATCGCCATGTCAACCTTCGATCCTTTCGCGAAGGCGACCTTGTCCTAGCCTATGATATCGCTCATGATACCTTTGGCCACAACAAATTCGAATCACTTTGGCATGGCCCTTACATCATTCAACATTGCCTCACCAAAGGCGCATACATCCTGGCCTCCCCCGAAGGCCTCTTGCTCAAAGAACCCGTCAATGGGTTATACCTCAAGAAATTTTATGCTTAAATGTAGTCATGCTACTTTAGGTTATTTTCTTTTCTAGCGTTTTTAATCTTTTTTCTCCTTCCCTCTCGTCTAAACTATCCTTTGTGCTATTGACAGATGCCTCCTTCACCATCTTACCACATTGGTTACGCCGACGGCGTTAGCCATTGGACACAAAATCTCGCTTCAGCTGCTTGGGCTCTCTACACCCCTTCACATGAAATGCTACATTCCAACGACATATGTTTAGGACCAACAACCAACAACCAAGCCGAATACACTGTTGTCATTGGCCTCCTGAACGACGCCCAACATCATTATATTTGTCACCTTAGCATTTTCCTCGACTCTCAACTAGTCGTTCTCCAACTCAACAATGTTTACCGTGTACGCGATCCATGCCTCTTTCGCAAATACCTGTAGGTTAGATTATTATATCGAAATTTTGATTCCGTTACATTTACACATATTCCGAGACAATTGAATCAAACAATTGATGAAATAGCTAACATGGTGTTAGATTGGCATATATCACATCAAGCTACACATATATAAACATTTCATACATCCTGTCACAACATATAGATAGAATAGACATCATCATCATCAACAAAAAACATATGTAAACAACATCAAGATCTCAAAAAGGTGTATACTCATATATATATATCAAGGCCTCTCCGGCCATCCGAATGTTTACATACAAAAAATACATCGGCCCACAGGCCAGTGCCACATCTTGGTACAAAAATCGGCTCACCAACCTATATACAATCAAAAAGGTACATATACATCATACATCAGGGTGCCTCTATTGCACCCCCAGCTGCTCCTCCCTCAGGAGGAGGTGGTGGCCCACCCCCACCTACCCTAGGCGGTGGTGGTGGAACACCCGCAGGACCCTCCTGCCCCAACGGCAGGCGTCCACTCATCATCGCGGTGAGCACAGCTGCTCGCCGCACTATACCCCGCCATGGTGGCAGTAATCCGATGCACTGCTCTAGGAACCCCTCGTCCTGGATGCGTATCCACATGCCCTCAGGCACGTCCTATAACACCGTCTCCAACCGACGGTGTATATCATCAAAATCTACTCCGGCTGCCGCCAGAGGAGCATGGGATGGTCCCGCACCTAGATCATCAAATCGGTGCCTCCTCGCTACCCTCTCAGGTGCTGCTGGGGGCCCCACGGCCTCATCTCACCGGCGTCTCTCTCCATGCGGCAGTCTCTCTGGCTCTCGCTGAACCGACATTCTCTGCAACTCTACCTCGCGCCCACGAGGTGCCACATCTGCACATGCACCAAACAACAAACAACAGATCGTATCAGTATCTATCATCGTACATATGAACTGATATCTCAAAACATAACATAAATCATCAAAACATATACAAAACTCAACATACCTCGGTGATCAAAAACCTCCCCAGGAGGCAATACCATGTCCGGGTCCCCCCGAAAGTCCACCCCAGCATAGGGGTATCGAAGTATGACCTGCGCCATCTGCCGCCAGATCTGTGTTGCCTGCACCATGAAATAATGCCCGCCTTCGCCACCACTATGGCGAACCAAAACTACGGACCACCGCCTCAATCGAGGCTCTCGCACCCCAGACACCTCTAGAAGAACCCGCGGGTGCAACATCGACACCCTCTCCAGAAACCAGGCTATCAGGATAGAGCCGAACGCAAACTCTCCGGTGCCTGTGGACTGACAATGGTCCAGCTGCGTGATCATCCGCGCATGTAGTGTCAACCCCCATGCGAACCGCTCATGACCCACCACCACCCTCTCAAGCAACATCAGCTAGCCACCACTGATCCATTGGGTCACCAGTGACCCATACACACGAACAATTATCGCCGCTATGCAACGATGCAATAGGGAATCCAGACCACTAATACTCACTACAGTCCCAGACATGTAGTTCTCGCCTGAGCAATATCGCTCAACGATCTCCCACAGGTGTGTGTCCCTCGACAACACAGGCTCTGCCGGCAACGATGTTCCCCAAAAGAGGAGCCCAGTCAAAAAATATATATCCTCCACCGCAGTGAATGGAATCTGCTCTCCTCGCACGAGGAAGTAGTGCATCTCCGGACTCCACATCTGGAGCAGGAAATGTAATAAGTACTCTTGTTCCCATATCAACGGGCACTCAAAGAACTTTAGCAACCCACTGGTTGCTAAAGCCACTTGAACCATAGGCCCTGCATTGGCCACAACATCCCGCAGCTGTGACCAGTCTCGCTCATCCCACCGCACATCCATGGTCACTGCTGGCAACCTGCAATCAACACAGAGTCCTATATCAGCTTATACAACCATCACAAGCATCCAAAAGACTCATTTTTCACCCTTCAACCTTGCCTCCTAGACGCGGTTTTACCACCCACAGGCGCGCACACATGCGCACCTATTCCCTATACAGGCGCGCATGTATGCACGCCTGTTTTTCTCACAGGCGTGCTCATGAGCGCGCCTGTTCACCATACAGGCGCGCGCTAGTGCATGCCTGTCACACCCAAAGGCGCACTCTGGGGAGCGCCTGTTCACCCCACAGGCACGCACTAATGCGTGCCTATCCACCTCACAGGCGCGCCCATAGGGCGTGCCTTAAATTCCATCTCACGCACACCAATGCACATTTATTCAGTGGACAGGCGCGCACGTATGCGTGCCTTCCACTGAATTGCCCACGCATGTGGGCCCACATCCTACCCAAAAACCCCTCAAAACCCCTATACGACCCCCCGTACCTACCCTGCCCAAAACTTGGAAACCTATTTCTATGCAGGATGATCAGACCACTAACCTGAGACTCGTACACCGTCGATCAGATACCTCGTGCTCCCTGAAACTCCAAATCTCCTCTGCAATCTGCTCATCCAGTCACTGTAGCAGCAGGTACAAATGAGGTGGCAATGTGGGCCATACAACTATATATAGGCCTTTTTCCAAACTTCCACTCAACATTCCGGGAGCCCAAGGTGTCCATTTTTCAAACCGTCTTCAGCCACGGGATCAACATCCCGCCGCCTACATCATAGCTGTCCCTGGGTCACTTTTCATCCTGATCCCCCGGGGCACCTTTTTTTCATATCATGGTCAGGTACGCACGCGCATCGTCACATTTATCTAATACATGTTCATATCTTAGATTCTCTTCAGATATTGTTCACTTTGGGTATTTGGTTGTTTTGTGTGTAGGTACTTGATCGTCATCCCTCCATATCATTCCTTCAGGTATATACTCAGCACTGGCATGTAGTCTTTCCCGCTGTATTGCATTTACATTTCCAGTCACACCCTCTGATATTGGCTTTTAGGATATCCCTTTCCGGCTCTGCAGTACTCACACCTCTATTTTTGCATCTTCAGTACTGGTACCCGGTATCTTTCTCACCCACATGAGTTGTCTCATTCATAGCACCTTTTTTCACTTTTGACACTCATGTTGTTCTTCATTTCCCTTTAGGGATGGGAGTCCCAGTAGTCTTTCATCATGTTGTAGATCAACCACATACTTCTCCTCATTTTTCTAGCTTCCCATATGGACTTCCAGATCATCACTTTATGGTTATGTTCTTTTTACCTACACCTCCGCAGGATCACAAACCCACCATTTCATCCACCATCAGTTTGCCCATTTGCGAACCTATCTTCATTTCACCTACCTCATACAGAAACTCACCAATGGGGCCCCCACCCTTCATCAGTTTTCCAAGAAATTTCTACTCTCCCTGGGGCACTCATTTCACAATGGGGCACCCGTTTATGTATTTGTACATTTTTCCCCAAATTATTCATTATTTATTGTACAAACACCTTTATTTTCAGTCATTTCCTTTTGTCATCACCATTGGCGACTTGCCTCCTTTTTGGCCATACGCAACCCATGTCACCCTTGGTTGGAGCATTGTTTCTCATCTACCCTTGCCGAAACCATCCATATCTTCAGAGTACTTCACAGGTCACTTGCCCCTACCCTCTGAATTTGTTCACCTTGTCCCGCCTCTGGCACAACTTATCCTCGGTCTTGGCGTCCCCATGACACTCGACCTTGTCACACGCTTGCGACCACGTGTTATATCATACACTCTCCCACCAAGGGAAGTCTTGAGTCTTCCCACTTCTTGACTTCGTCCGTGTACCTCTGCCACTTCCTCACCTCAGTAGATTCCACGGAGCCCTTTTTTCTTCTAGGAGTCGCGTTCCCCTTTTGTCGACATCAACACAATTTTCCATAAGGGCGACAGTATCTTGATTCTCATTTTCCATTCAATGAGAGATCTCAGACGACACAGGGGGAAACACCATTGCTCCCTGATGTCATTTACCCCCATAACATTCGACGCCAACACTTTCTCATGTTACGGTGGGTCTTACTTTGCGACTATTGCAGTTATTATTATCATTTGCCGAAGACCTATGAACTTGGTTGGGCCATCAATGCCCGCATCATCGTCGTTGCTTATTACCGCGATCAGTGCCTATTGTTCAGAGTATGTTCCTTTTCATAATTGTCTTCTGCCTTTATCATTACCGCCCCCGAGGGCGTTGTAGTTGTCTACACCAACACCTCAGTCATCTTTTTTCAGAGTTACATCACACGAGCATGGGGCATGCCCGCCTCATTTGTACACACTTGTATATTGTTACACACCTTATGGAAGGTCAGGCTCTACCGGTTCCTTTCTTCTCCAAAGGATTGCTCTACACGGTCCCACTCTTTCTCTCTCTTCCCACAACATTCTCAGTAAAAGAAACATTGATGGATTTCGGCTATACGTATGATCCTAACCTCATCCATCAGGGGGCATCTGTTATCACTGAAATTTCATCCGCACACGATGAGAAGAACTCAGCATCGTCAAAACAGGAATGAAGTCATTCATGGCACTGGATTAAATTCACAGCATTGAAAAAGGGTCAAAAACTATACAAAGTAACCAAAAATTGAAGGGCACTTTACAAAATATGGGTGCGTGTGCATATGCATGGAATAGAAATGTACCATGCGCGCATGCATGCACGACGTGCGGCTGTGGGCGCAAAAACCCGCGCACCTGCTAAATGGCGCATTTATTGAAATTGGTCAGCCTCCCAACCACTAATGGATCAAATCCCAAGCTGATTTGACATCAAATCTGAGCTGAATCCGCATGGTAGGCTGGTCAAAGACCTAATTGAGCCCTAAAGAGCCCCTTTTCACACCTCAAAGGAGTTACATAATCACCCAATGCTATGCTATAAAAAGCCATGAAGAAACATCATTTTCTCAAGGAATTTCATGTAATGTTATNNTGCTTAGATTGTTTTAAGGACTCATTCCTTGACAATAACACATTAGCACCATTTCATTGAGCTATCCACCCCTCCCTTGAGTGGATATGCTTTGAGTTCTTTCACCATCATTCTCATTTTCTCATTGTAAGGAGAGCAAGTTTGTGAGGGCCTCAAGAGCCTTCCTTTGGAGGAAGAAGGAACCACAACTCCCTTTCTTCATCGTGCTTTGGATTTCATCAATTGATCAACCTAAAAACATTGGTTATATTGGTCCATTGTATTTTTTATTTCTTTTTCCATATGCTCGTAGTTTTAGTTTGTTTTAGTTTAATTATTGCTTATAGTTTTGTTGTTCTTTTCCTAACCCTTTCCTCTACAGCTGTCATGCCTAGAAAGACCCAACTGGGCATATAAGCACCCTTTATTTGCTCACCAAGTTACGAATTGGGTGCAAACAACCGGTAGTTAGGGTTTTGTTGGTGTGTTGTTGTAGCGTTGAACCCTGGTTCTTCCCCTGTGCCAATAAATGGTTCCGTTGCCGGGACTAAAACTGTGATTGTTGGGAACTAAGGAAGAATAAACTTTGTGCAAATATTCGATCTAAAAGTGTGAAAGCTCTGTGCATAGATGTGTTTCCTTAGTGCACAACATTTTACTTGACCTATGAATCTTTGTGCCAAGAGGAAGGTCAGATATGAAGAAAAGAAGTCCAATTTGAAGAAAGGAAGGTTAGATCTCAAGAGAGGAAGTCTAACATGAAGAAGAGAGGTAAGATATGTAAGCTCTTTGCTCTGATAAAGGTAAGAATAGTTAAAAAGTCTTAGATCTAAAAGATTTGTGCTCTGTAAAAGTAAGATAAGTGGAAATTTTTGTTTCTAGAGTATGAATCTAGGTATGTTTGATAGATTTTGGCCTAGCTTAAAAACTAGGGCACTAATAGATGAAAGAAGATTTGTTATGAATAGATATGATAAGAATTATGAAAGATATGTTATACCTATGCATAGAAAAGATGTTTGGAATAAGAAATGGATGCAAGATCCTAGAAAGAATTTGTTTCAAGTTATCTCATATGATCCTAGTGCACGGTACAGAAGAAGCTGGGGATCATTTAAAAGGAAGAGAGTAACCCTCTGTTACAGTTGCAAAAGGCCGAGACATCTTGCTAAGGAATGCCCTAGTGAAAAACCTAGTTGTCTTTGTTGTAAATCTCTAGACCATGAAGTATTGGATTTCCCTAGAATGATCACTAAGCTTGAAGGAATGAACCTAGATCAAGAGAACCCTAAGGCAGATCAAGAAAAGGTAGAACCCTAGAAAGAATCAGAGAAATTATTGATATGGATGAAAGAAATCTTGAATGACCACCGACATGTTATCTTATCAGAGATCTTCAAAGAGAAGGAGTGCATCGAAGAAAGAATAGGAGACTTTGACATTTACTGTGTTATGGATGTGGAAACACAGATGAATATTATGCCAGAGAGAACCTGGAAAGCTATAGGAAGGCCTGCTATGATCCCTTCACTAGGAGGAATAGGTTTATTTAAAGGAAAGCTAGTAAACCTATGTGGAAGGCTCGCTCGAATACCTATGAATGTTAATGGAACTTTGACAGAAGAAGACTTTGAGATTATTAAATTTGTTGAAGATAGCGCCCCATTTACCATGCTAATATGAAAACCTTGGATTGATAGAGATCAAGCTAGACGAAAGGAAGCAAGAGTTAAAAGACTTTATGACCGTAAGGATCGCACACTTGATTGAGGAACAGGAGAGCAGATCGCAGATATTTAATACTATAATCCCAGATATCAAATCTAAGATAACAATAGAGGATCCTCAGAAGATTGAATTACCTATCCCAGACATAGAGGAAGTATTATCCAGGAACCCTAGGAAAGAATTTCAATAGTGCGATGTAACTAAGACCAAAGAAGAAAAGAATCAGAATGAGAAAAGCATTACTGAGACGAAGATCACTAGAAATAAGGCTATAAAGTTAAGAAAGAAAAGGGCTAATACTAAAATGTTATAGGAGGTTCTAGAGGAGACCTCGTAGAAAGAAAAATTGCAGAATTGGAGCTTTTCCAAGATATTAGAACACCGACACATGGCACTTCACCATGACGAAGAAATATAGCTGTTGGGGATGATATATCCGTTTGAATTCTACTTCGAATGGACAAAAAAGAAATAAAGGTTCTTCATCTGACCATTGAACCACACAATAATGGATCAAACAAGATTTAATGGAGGCTCATACCCATTGCAAGACAACCGTTGTCGATTTACCTATTTATCTCGTCGCGCCACGCACCAAGAACACTTTTGCAAACTGAGAATTTGAGACCACAGACTAATCCAAGTTTATACAGTGATAATTATGCTCTTGTTCTCTATCTCATTAATGTGTCTGAGTTTTTCCCCGATCCCGTGAATTGTTTATTCTGAGTGCGTATGTCATAAGCATTGAGCGCTGCAGAGAAAGCCGCTGAGGAATTTTTGATCCACTTGATGACAGAGAGAGTCATGTTGGAGTGAGGGTTTTCTACAGGTGTACAAAAATCATCGACAAGAGGACTGTAGGCCTCTCCTTCCACTGCTCAAGCTGATCCATCCCGGCCAGCTGATGAGAAACGAATGAAGCACATAGACGATATCACTAATGCTAAGATAATTATGAGCATCCTACTTGCTTATATACCACCTTTGAGCGACGCCATCAATAATGACAGTGTACCCTGTGAATTTGAGTATTCTTTGATCACTGTGTACCTTCCAAAAGAAGTGTGCGCAATTCGTTCCGACTAGGATAAGGTCACTGTGTTGAATTTCAGTGACTTCAACCTTGACGACAAGCAGGTTTATAGTATGCTCGCCCCTCATAAATATCCGGCGCGAACAAAAGGAAAGAACTCCAAGATTATCACTTAGTTGTGGACCATGAACCTCGTGCAGTACACACTGCTTAATGTAATGAAGATTCCTCACTTCGGGAGGCATCAAGATGTGAATGCCTATGTCAAGTTACTATTGTACTAATATCATGGAGGATTCTTATGGTTGAAACACCACATCATAGTGGATATGAATTTGATTAATTGTGTAATGTCCCCAAGGCCGAGCCCTGTTGTAAATCATGTCTATGAAGTATAAAGCTTGCATTATGAATTGTAATTATGTTTTATAGGGTGGTGAGCCAAGTTTATATAAGCTGGTGGGCTTATGTGTTATTAGGCTGGAGAGCCTAAGTGTTAAGGTCGGGAGTTTGCTTTTGTATATGTAATCATGTAGAACATTAATAAAAATATAAACACCGCTGCATGCAGACCGACCATGATGAATGAGTGATGGGGGACTAAGATTCCATAGAGTGGGTAAGGGATTGGGGGCTAGAAGGTTGGAAAGAGAGGCTAAGTGTTGAGCCTAAGGGCTAAGCCTAGGGGATTAAGTCCTCGAGAATAATATTTTAATATTATTCCCAAAGCCATGTAAATGTGATGTTTTATCCTAAGTTCTTTGGAAGGACGAGTGACTTCCAAATGGGAAGGAACGAGATTCATGGGTGACAAGTGTCAAACTAAGTGCATGCAGTTAAAACTGTTGAGTTGAGCCATGATGGAGGTTCCTCCTCCCATTCTCCATCCTCCGTCTGAACTCGCGAGTGTCCAGGATCGACCTCTGTTTCGGTGTTTGTTCTAGGGAATCCTTACCTAAACCGTTAAGTCTCTGCATAGGATCTTTGTACACCCTCACGCATCCCCAAAACCTGAGCTATGAGTCTGTCCTTTATTGTTGGTTGGTGAAAACCAAATGTCCTGTAATTGTTGAGCCTTGCTATGTTGTAGCATCTATCTGTCACTAGTTTTGGGAAGCCCGTGTCTATGTTTCCATTGGACTATTGTGGTCACACAGTGCTTGACTGCGTGTGGCTTGCAGACCATTGTATGTTCTTGTGGAGCCTCGTGGATGCCCATTTTCTGTTGTGGTCATCATCCTGGTGTCAACTGAGTGCTTGATGTTGTTGCGGTTTCCCTCACCCAGTGGGAATTGAGTCGAAGGATGTGCTAAAGAAGCGAGTTTTTAGGCTCGTGGTAGAAGAAGCAGGTTGTCAGGGCTGTGAGAAACTCCCTCCAGGTGAGAGAGTCTGCTGGGAAGTGGTTTTATCCTAAAGAGATTCCAGTACCAGTTTTAGAGCTCTAAGACTTCCTGATCCGGCTTGTTGCTGAGACCCAAAGAGGGAGGTGAAGCACTAATGGACTGTGCTTGTGAAGGTGTATACTCTCGTGCATAACAGGCAGGTGGGGAATGAGAGTCCGTGATTAGTAGGTCTAAGAAAGCATCCTAGGAAGAATCCTTCTAGTTATTCTTTACAGTTTTCCCTGTAACCTTAGCCTAGACTAGGATTCCTTGCCTTGGGTGGATCTTAGTCCCAGCTCTGGGGTGACCCACTACTGAGAGTGATGAGTAGCGTGGTCTAAGGCTGGGAGGTTCATGGAAGGCCTACACATGGTTGGTGGAATTACCACAGTTTCAAAGATAAGTATCATCTTATGCTTAATATTATGTTTTGCATGCCTGTGATGCTTATATGTATCATGTATTCTGTTGTGCATATGAATTATTGTTAATGACAGGGATTATTTATGTTAGCAGTAATCTTGTGCTTACTCTGAGTTAAATGTGTTTAATATGACTTAAATGCATGTTATTAATTAAGTATGAGAATGATGTTGTTCCGCACAGTAGCATTTTCCCGACCAAGTGGGATGTAACGAACGAGGGCGTTATTGTATGGTATCAGAGCCTAGTTTCAACGCTGATCCTGGACGGGCCGGATGAGTGGTATTTGGATTGAGGTTTTGAGAAGAAATTATGTCTGAAGGACTAATTTCAGACCTCATAATGTTTCTGAGTGTCAACAGACTACTTGACCATGTTACAAAGCTTAGGATGTGTAGCAGTATTATAAAACTGCAACCAGTGTGGTATATGGCCAGAGGGAGAGAGAACTCTACACCAGTAGTATTGGATCAAGTAGATGAAGGTTTAGAAGGAGGGTACCAAGTCATTGGCCAGAAGTCCTTGAGAAGTAGAGTTGGACGGTCAGAATTCTATGTGGAGAACTCGCGAAATCGCGAGGGCTGTAAGATGGCTAGAAGTTGCAAGGTGGTTAGTGGATGGAGAAACTCACCACCCCAGGATCCAGAATAAACATGGGTCATTGATCATGGTTGGTTTGAACCATTGGATCATTTCTTGAATTTAGGGATTGTGAACTTGGAGCGTAGGCCAAATTTTTGGTCACTCCAAGTCCCGAATCGTGAAAGGGATTAACAAGGGTAGAATCTGACGGTGGAGCACTTCCAAGAAGAAGTGCCGAAATCCCGTGAGCCACTGGATCTAGCCAACTAGTGAGGAATTTAGGGCTGAAGAGATTTGATAGGTGTAATCATAGGAGAGATCTGGATCGTCGGATCAGAGGAGGCTCACAGTTGTTGATCTCATACATGAATCTCCATATCGAAATTCGGGGATTGAAGCGACAAGAGATTTGGAGTTGCTGCATCATGAACTCCCAGTTCATGAAACTCCAAAAATATCTGGACCATTAGATCCAAATCATTGAGGATCGTTGGATCTCGTACAAGAACTCGTGTATCGAAATTCGGGGATTGAAGTGACAAGAGGTTGGAGTCACTGCATTGTGAACTCCTGGTTACCGAAAACCTGAAACCTTGAAATCCTGAAATGATCTACACTGTAGATCGTAGGAGAGGAACTTGACCATTGGATCAAGTAGATGAATAGACCATAATTTCATAATTTTGGCAAACAAAAGTTCGATATGTGTAGATGCACAAACTCCTGATGCCCAAAACTCCGAAACGAAAAGTAAAAATAGTGGGGCCCCCTGACATCGTTGGGAGTGAGGTGGGCCTTCTTAAGGACACCATGTGTCACTACCTTGGTGGGAGACAACTATGCTGTCAGCTTGGAGAGTAAGGAAATTGAATTTTCGGAAGTCGGGAGTTGGAGAGGGAAGCAAGTGCGAGAACCTTCGGGACCAAAAGCCCTGAAACCCGAAACCCCAAAGCCCTGAAACCTGAAACCTTGAAATCTCGAAACCTGAAGTTTCATTTGGAGAGCCTTGTAGCACCTAGCATTTTAGAGTTTGATCATGGCCCATGGACGCATGGGTTGGGGACTAACAAAACAGGGGCTATCACTGAAAATTGCAGAGCCAAACAGAGCTCAGAAAATTCATGGAATCAAAACGTTTTCTTATTCGCGTTGGTTTATGAATGTTGTAGTTTTATTAAGGGTTTAAGGCCCGACAAACTTCGGTTGACTGCACATTGTGTGTGCAGATTTCAACGAGTGTCAGGACATCCATGAATCGACGTCGATTATAGAAATGGAAGAGGTGTTGATTCCCTCCAATTCAGAGAACGAAAGAGAAGGAAGGGATGTCAACTTGGGAGTCGAAGGATCGAACTCCAATGGGCACGGAAGAGAATTGGATAAGGAAGGACATATGATGAAAATCATTGAAAGATTGCAGAAATATGCCCAGGCTCGCCGAGATGATATTCGAAAGCTCATGAAAGTCTAGGATAGGCAGGGTCAATTCAACTTAAGGATGTTGAAGAGTCTAGAAAGAATAGAAAAGAAATTGGAAAAGGAGAGTGACTCAAGAAAGATAGAGAGTCACAGGACCCCTGAGAGGAAAAGAATATCAAGGAGTGTCAGCAGACATCATTGTCACTCCCCAAATCATTCCAGTAGAGAAGCACATAGTAGTTCAAGCCCATATCCTACCAGAAAGCACCGAAGATCTGGAGTGGATGAATTGAAAGGGGAGATGAATAAGATGAAGCCTCCTACATTTGATGGAGAACATAAGAAGGAGGAAGATGCCGAAACATGGTTTCTTGGCATGAGGAAATATTTCCAACTGCAGAATTATTCCTCTCATGCAGAAGGAAGAATTGCGATGTATCAACTAAAAGGAAAAGCATCCATGTGGTGGGATCATCTTGTGCAGGTGCAACACATTAAAGAGAAAGATATCACATGGAAGGAATTCAAGAGGTATTTCGAGAGGAAATACTTAACTAAAAGATATTATGACAGAAAGATGAAAGAGTTCTTTGAACTCAAGCTAGGCAACAATACCATTGATGAGTATGAACAAAAGTTTTTGGAATTACTAAAGTATGTTCCGTTCATCAAAAATGAGTCTGTCAAGATTCAGAGGTACTTGAGTGGATTACCACCTCCTATTGGGGATAATATTCATTATGATGATCCTAAGACTATGGAAGAAACAATAAGAAGAGAGAAATTCTTATATGAACAACAAAGAGAAAATCCTACCTTTCGGAAAGCTTAGGTTGACCAGAAGAAGTTTAAGAAAGAACAGAGGTAGAAGGGAAACAAACCTCCCTTCTTCAGAAATATTCCTCAAGGACATCCATTGTTTAGGGAGCCGATAATGGCTGAAGTGGGAGAAAAAAGGCTGAGACAGATGCCCATTTAGTGTAGAGGTATAGAGATTGTCCCCATAAAAATGGCAAAGAAAGAGCTGTCCATAATGCTCAACAAGCTGAAACAATGGAGGACATGGGAAGTAGAATGCCAAGGATCTATGCAAACCTGGACAACAAGAAAGTTGAATTTTAGTTGCACATGATTGAAGTAGAAGGTATGATAAAAAACCAACCATTTACTATTTTAGTTTATTTAGGGGCTAGCCATAGTTATATAGACCCTAGAGTGGTAGAAAGTTTTCATTTGATAAGAAGCAAACATGAAAAGTCTTGGGTAGTGTAGCTAGCTATAGGAACCAAGAGGAAAGTCACGGAGTTAGTCAAGTCTTGTCCTGTAGACATGAATGGACTAAGCATGAAGGCCGAATTGAATATTTTTCCTTTAGGCTCTTATGACTATTTAATAATTGGGATGGACTGGTTGGACCAGCACCATGCCCTCCTGGACTGTCATAACAAGGAATTTACATGCTTGGATGAGGAGGGGAATCGAAAAACAGTCCAAGGAATTCCTAGAGCTGTTACTATTAGAGAAATCTCAACAATCCAGCTGAAGAAGTGCTACAGAAAAGGCTGTCAATTCTTTGCAGCCCGTGTGGAGGAAGCATACAGAGATGAAGTCTCAAAGATTGGAGACCATGCGGTACTAACGGAGTTTGAAGACGTATTTCAGGAGGTACCCAGACTACCTATGAAGAGAGATATCGATTTCTCTATAAATTTGATGCCTGGAGCAGCTCCAGTGTCGAAATCTCCTTATAGAATGAGTACACCAGAGCTGAAAGAGTTGCAATTGTAGCTTGAAGAGATTCTAAAGAAGGGGTACATTCACCCAAGCGTGTCACCTTGAGGTTCACCGTTCCTGTTCGTGAAGAAGAAGGATGGGACGTTGAGGCTATGCATTGATTTCAGATAGTTGAACAAAGTAATTGTGAAGAACAAGTATCCTCTGTCGAGGATCGATGATCTTTTTGATCAGTTGAAAGGTGCAAAAACATTTTCTAAGATAGATCTAAAATCGGGATATCACCAGGTAAGAATAAAGGATGAATACATGAACAAGACTGCCTTTAGAACACGATATGGTCATTATGAGTTCACAGTGGTACCGTTTGGACTGTCGAATGCACCTGTTGTTTTTATGTGCTTGATGAATGGTGTATTCAGGGACTATCTAGACAAGTTTTTCATAGTATTCCTGGATGACATTTTGGTGTATTCCAAGTCAGAGGAAGAGCATGAACAACACATGAGGATGGTGCTGCAAGTGTTGAGAGAACACCAGCTGTATGCCAAGTTGAGCAAATGCTCATTTTATCAAAGGCAGATCCATTACTTGGGTCACATTATTTCAGAAGAAGGGATCGCCATGGATCCTGAGAAGGTTGAGGCCATAAGAGAATGGTCAACGCCAGGGAATGTGGTGGAAGTTAGATCCTTTATGGGTCTAGCGAGCTATTACAGAAGGTTTATCACAGGGTTCTCAAAGATAGCTCACCCTATCACTTCCTTTCAAAGGAAGGAGAAAAATTTTCAGTGGACTGAAGAGTGTGAGAAAAGTTTCTAGCGATTGAAGTAATTGTTAACCAGTGCTCCAATATTGAGGATTGCAGATCCAAATGTGGATTTCATGGTGTGCACATATGCATGTAAAGAAGGGTTGGGAGGAGTTCTCAGTCAAAATGGATTTGTAATCTGTTATGAGTCCAGGAAGCTGAAAGAACACAAAAAGAATTATGCCACTCATGATTTGGAGTTGGAAGAAATTGTTCACGCTCTGAGGAAATGGAGGAATTACCTCATGGGAAGGAGGCTTGAACTCAGAGCAGACCATAACGGTCTAAAATATTTGTTTGATCAGCCAACCTTAAATGCTAGACAAAGTAGGTGGCTAGAATTTTTGTGTGAGTACGACTTTGAGATCAAGCATATCAAAGGAAAGGAGAATAAAGTGGCCGATGCACTCAGTAGGAGGGTGCATGAATTACATGCTACAACCATTAGCATGTATCAGATTGATATTAAAAGAAGAATTCTATAGGCTACAAATGTAGATCTGCAGTACAGAGAATTGGTAGCTAAGCTACAACAGGGTAAGATTCCACAGAAGATGGAAATTTATAAATTGGAAACAGATGGAATATTGTTGTACAAGAATAGAATTTTTGTACCCAATGTCCAGTGCTTGAAACAGATGGTTTTGCAGGAGATGCATAATGTGCCTTATGCAGGGCACCCTGGATATCAGAAAATAGTAGGAGCGGTCAAGAGCCATTACTTTTGGCTAGGTATGAAGAGAGAGATCACTGAATACATTGCCAGATGTATGGAGTGCCAGAAAGTTAAAGCTGAGCATAGGCACCCAACAGGGTTGTTGCAACCTTTACCCATTCTTGAGTGGAAGTGGGAAGTAGTGACAATGGATTTTATTACAGGATTGCCTAGAACAACCAAGCTGCATGATTCGATCATTGTGGTCATGGAAAAACTTACAAAAGCTGCCCATTTTATTCCACTGAAAAATAATCACAAGGCAGCAGATGTTGCTGATATTTTCATGAAGGAAGTGGCACGATTGCACATAATTCCTAAAACGATTGTGTCTGACAGAGACCCGAAATTCACCTCGAATTTTTGGAAAGGATTTTTCAAAGGATTTGAAACGAATCTGAACTTTAGTACAACTTATCATCCTGAGTCTTATGAACAAACAGAGAGGGTGAACAAAGTAATATAAGACATACTGAGAATGTATGTGATGGACAAACCATCAAGATGGGAAGACTACCTGCACTTGGTAGAATTCGCCTACAACAATGGGTATCATGCATCATTGAAGATGAGCTCATTTGAAGCACTTTATGGAAGAAAGTGCAATACTCCAGTGAGATGGGATAATCCAACTGATAGAACAGTAGTTGGGCCAGAGTTGCTCAAGGAGATGGAGGACCAAATGATAAAAATTAACCATAATTTGAAATCTGCCCAAGACAGGTAGAAAAGTTATGCTGATAAGAACAATACCCACAGAGAGTTCAAAGTGGGTGATCATGTTTTCCTGAAAGTGAAAGATAACAGGAATTCCCTGAAGTTGGGAAGTTGCGCCAAGTTGGCAGCCAGATTTTGTGGGCCATTTGAAATCTTGGAAAGGATTGGGCCAGTTGCATATATGCTTGCATTACCTACATCCATGAATGTACATAATGTGTTTCATGTTTCATTGCTTAAGAAATATATACCATATGCTAATCATGTTATCTATTGGAATGTGATTCAGGTGGAACAAGAAGGTGTCCTGCAAGTGCATCATGTGCGCATATTGGACAGGAAAAACAAACAGCTCCAGAATCGAGCTATAGGGCTTGTAAAGGTCCAATAGACCTAGTACGGTCCCGAGGATGCGACATGGGAGAATGAAGATGTTATGCGGGCAGAGTACCCACATCTTTTTAAAAATTTTGAAAATCTTGCAGATGCAGTGTAAAGTTTCACTAAGGACAGTGCAAAAATAAGGGGAGGGGATTGTAATGTCCCCAAGGCCGAGCTCTGTTGTAAATCATGTCTATGAAGTATAAATCTTGCATTATGAATTGTAATTATGTTTTATAGGCTAGTGAGCCAAGTTTATATAAGCTGGTGGGCTTATGTGTTATTAGGCCAGAGAGCCTAAGTGTTAAGGTCGGGAGCCTGCTTTTGTATATGTAATCATGCATAACATTAATAAAAATATAAACACCACTGTGTGCAGATCAACCATGATGAATGAGTGATGGGGGACTAAGCTTGCACATAGTGGTTAAGGGATTGAGGGCTAGAAGGCTAGAAAGAGAGGCTAAGTGTTGAGCCTAGGGGCTTAAGTCATTGGGAATAATATTTTAATATTATTCCAAAAGCCATGTAAATGTGATGTTTTATCCTAAGTTCTTTGGAAGGACAAGTGACTTCCAAATGGGAAGGAACGAGCTTCATGGGTGATAAGTGTCAACCCAAGCACATGTAGTTAAAACTGTTGAGTTGAGCCGTGATGGGGGTTCCTCCTCCCATTCTCCATCCTCCGTTTGAACTCGTGGGTGTCCAGGATTGACCTCTGTTTCAGTGTTTGTTATAGGGAATCCTTACCTGAACCGTTAAGTCTCTACATGGGATCTCTGTACACCTTCACACATCCCTGAAACCTGAGCCATGAGTCTGTTCTGTATTGTTGGCTGGGGAAAACCTAATGTCCCATAATTGCTGAGCCTTGTTATGTTGTAGTATTTGTCTGTCACCAGTTTTGGGAAGCCTGTGTCTATGTTTCCAGTGGACTATTTTGGTCGCATAGTGCTTGATTGCGTGTGGCTTGTGGACCATTGTATGTTCGTGTGGAGCCTCATGGATGCCTGTTTTCTGTTGTGGTCATCATCCTAGTGTCAATTGAGTGCTTGATGTTGTTGCGGTTTCCCTCACCCAGTTGGAATTGAGTTGAAGGGTGTGCTAAAGAAGTGGGTTGTCAGGCCCGTGGTAGAAGAAGTAGGTTGCTAGGCCTGTGAGCAACTCTCTCTAGGTGAGAGAGTCTGCTGGGAAGTGGTTTTATCCCAGAGAGATTCCAACACTAGCTACAGAGCTCTAAGACTTCCTGATCCAGCCTATTGCTGAGACCCAGAGAGGGAGGTGAAGAACTGATGGACTGTGCTTGTGAAGGTGTATACTCCCGAGTGGAACAGGAAGGTGGGGAATGAGAGTCTATGAGTAGTGGGCGTAAGAAGGCATCCTGGGAAGAATCCTTCTAGTTATTCTGTGCAGTTTTCCCTATAACCTCAACCTAGACTAGGATTCCTTACCTTAGGTGGAGCTTAGTCCTAGCTCCGGGGTGACCCACTACTGAGAGTGATGAGTAGTGTGGTCTAAGGCTGGGAGGTTCATGGAAGGCCTGCACATGGTTGGTGGAAATAACAATGGTTTCAAAGATAGGTATCATCTTATGCTTAATATTATGTTTTGCATGCTTGTGATGCTTATATGTATCATGTATTCTGTTGTGCATATGAATTATTGTTAATGATAGGGATTATTTATGTTAGCAGTAATCTTGTGCTTACTCTGAGTTAAATGTGTTTAATATGACTTAAATGCATGTTATTAATTAAGTATGATAATAATGTTGTTCCACACAATAGCGTTGGCCTGGAAAAGTGGGATGTAACAGCCGGGGGCATTACAAATTGAATCACAGGGCTTAGCATGCAAGGCCTTGACCCACAGGATTTCTCAGAAAGACCACAGATTATGCTCTTGCCCAACAAATAAAGGATACTTATGACGATGTAGAGAAGGGCACGCGAGGATACAAGGTAGCCTCTATCCAGAGTGGCGTAGTGCGCCTTGCCTGCCAACTGATTGCAGACAAGATGGTTCACAAGAATCGATCGACCCAAGTAATTGGATTTGTAGTTGACCTCGCAGGGAAGTGCATGGAGGGACTACAGATAAATTGGGCGAAATAACTCATGAACTATCTAGAATTAGATTGCAGGGAAGTGCAGGATCAAGGATATGAATTCCACTTTAGCTGGCTTCTTATCCTGATCACTTTCATCGCATGGGAGATGCCGGAAGGTGTGACCTTCCCGGACATCGAGCCATTTGAACCTCTGGCCGCGAAGTTCAATAATCTGTGGTACTCCAGTGACATGAACAAGCAGTGGAAATAAAATACCATCTTCCACATGTATTATAACCAGTTGAAGGTAGCCATACAGGTCACGCCTTGCATAACCCCGAACACACTTCACAGATTTAGACCCGTAATTAAATTCAACGCAGACTGCCATTTTATCTATATCACGACATGCGCTGATGAGAATAAACATCAACTACAGTAATACTACAAGTTAGTGGAGGATGGCTTGGAGGAGATTACCAAGGAATGGTCAACATACCTCCTTGTTCTAGCGGACCCCACAGAGATGTCCGATGTTGAAAACCCTAAAACTGAGTCAGATATAGCCGGACCTAGCAAGATAAAGAAGACCGAAGAGGTCCATGATTTAGATAGCACATCCATGAAGACAACGTCTATATCAACTGAGAAAGGAGGTGATGGCACATAAATAGAATAGAAGAAAGGAAAGGTTACATCGCCAAGAGATGAGGAGGATCCCTCAAAGAAAAGGAAGGTTTACCCAATGAAACCTTATTCAAGGAAGAAAATGAAAGCAACTAGAGCCAAATTCAAGACCACCCTCACCTCATACGACTTCGACTTCATCATCACTGCACTGAATGATGATTTGTTGGAGATAGCAGAGAAGTAGGAAGCCAAGAAGGAGGAGATGTTCAGTCACATCAAAGATGAGCTTCAAGAAGTACAACATGAACTACAATCCATCCACGCAGTATCCACTGCGCCCCTAACAGCTGGAATGCGAGAACTAGGTGATGAGCCCGCTCAATTACACCGGATTGCCGATACAGTTGAAGATCGCCTTTGACGAGATCAAGAAGAAACAACACATCAATGCAAAATGAGAAAAATTTGCTCTCCAAGCAAAGTGGGATGAAGAGAAAGTAGAGCTACAACAAAGCAAGGAACAATTGCTTGTTGAACAACTTGAAGTTAAGGAAAGGGTCAATAGAGAACTTCACTCTGTGACAATCGTCGAAGTACAGACCGAAGAATGAGTTCCACAACATGTGGCACAAATTGAAGAGGTAATCCAGAAGCTCCAGTAGCGCATCACAGATCTAGAGCTCTGTGTTGTACCCAAAACCCCTCAGGAGATAAGAGACCAACGAGAAGAAATTGCTCGTAGTGCAGTGGGAATATTAAAATCTCTTGCCTTGGAGTGCAAGAAGCTAAGTAACCAGAGTGCCCAAACATATGAAAACCTTATAGAGAATCCAGAATTACATGCCCTGGAGTCACAACTCCAGGAAGAAAAACAACATGCAGATACACTACAGGCACAATTTAAGGCCCTGTAAGTAGTAGATAGAATGCAAAGGTCTCATGAAAAATGAACATCTCAGTAAAAAAATAATATGATTCAAAGAAAAGTGATGGAAGTCACTCAATGAATCCAACATGTGTAAGATAAGGCGTGCTTGTTGTTTTCCAAGATTGAGAGCCAAGGAGCAGAGCTAGAATAGGTCTTCCTCACAGTAGAACAATGCCTAGAAAGATGGGTGAATGACGTAGTGATCCAATATTTCACCAAGAAAGAGGCCACAACAAAGCAACAAGTTGAAGAAGATCGGGCGAAGCTTGAGGCATTCGAGGCATAACTTCTTAGACCTGAGTGACTCAGGACGAGTCACAGGTGAGTGTTGGGGGCCTGTTGTCCCTTGACCAAGTTTTGGGAGTTTCTTGGTAATGTTGACCTATTTTGGGACTTTGATAGCCTGTCGAAGGAGGAGCGCAAGTCAAAGCAGAGATCAAGGATCTTGGCCCCCTTTTGGGCCTCTTTTTGGGTTTTTGGGAATATGTAACGAGAAAGGGATGTCGACCCATGGGTTTACCCATGTTTAGGCCTATTTTGTATATAAATAGATGCCTAGGCTAGGAAGAAGAGGGGAGATGAATGAAAGGATAAGTGCTAGACCTAAGTGATGTAAATGTATGCTAAGTGCAAGTAGGGTTTTTGGATGCTTTGTGCAAGATTGTAAGAGGCTTGCAAAGTTGAGTGCAAGTGGTTGTGACAAATTGTGAAAGGTTTAGTACTGTAATGCAATGAAGAAGGATCTAGTGATCTATGTAGATATTCTTCCCTATGCAAAGTAAGGATTTTGAGGCTCTGTGCTGTAACATATTGACTGGAGGAAATAAAGAAAAAGAGTTGGTGGACGTAGCCCCAGGAGGGGGGTGAACCACGTAAATCCCGTGTTGTCTTGCTTTGTGCTTTACCTTAATGTGTTTATGTATTATTTGCTAAGTGATCTGATGTAGTTGGATATATCTACTTGCTTTGTGCTTAAGATGTGTGAGAATGCTAGATATTATACATATGGTTGTGCTTAGTGCTTAATCTGGTTGATCTAACCTATTTACTTATGCTAAGTGCTTGTATACGGTAGATTAGTGTGAATATTGTGAGGCTCTGTTTTATTAATGAAGTAGATAATGATTGCATGTTAAAGAACTGAAGGTGCTAAATTCTTTATTAAGTAATAAAATCACAGATCTATGTCCCAGCTAAGGTTGCAGACACTTGAGTCCTGCAACCACCCTTGCCTCTACCTCGGGTGAGACTTCATCTGCTTCACAGGTGTTGTCTAAAGGGCCGGTAGTTAGGGTTTTGTTGGTGCACTATTGTATCATTGAACCCTGAGTCTTCCCCTGTGCCAACAGGGCCGAGGATGGATAGTGGTCTGGGGAACATGACTATGTAGGTGGCGGGATCCTAGTCCCGTGGTTGAAGACGGATAAGAAAACGGACACTCGGAGCTTTCGTAAATGATCTTGGAATTTTGGCAAAGGGACTATATATAGTTGTAGGGCCCACATTGCCACCTCATTTGTACCTGCTTCCAATATAGTGGATTGACGAGAGGTTTGAGGAGATATTTGGAGATTCTGAGAGATCAAGCCAGCCAATTCAGGGTTAGTGAGTTTCAGGTTAGTGGTCGTATCCTCCTGCACAATAGTTAGGGTTTCTTTTTTGGGTAGGGCTTGTACGATGGCTGTATAAGGGGTTTTGTGAGGGTGCCCCCCCCAGTGCACGATTGTAATTTGGAGATCCGTGCATAGGGGCTCCCAAATGGGGAAAACATGCACACATGGAATGCGTTCCTGTACAAAGCACAACAACGCATCCATGCACAACTTTGTTCCTGACAGTTGCACATGTGTGAAAAACTGTGGAGCGAACACGAATTCTAGGGTGCATGTCTGTGTGTGATAGGGGTGCATGAGTGCACTCCTATATTGTTAACAGTCGTGGATAAGCTCACAACTATGGGGTGAACAGGCACTCATATGTGTGCGCCTATGGGGAGAAAAGTTGTGCCTTGAAGGGAAAGCTGAAGGGTGAATTTTTTTATCTTTTTTGGAGATTTTGGTGTTATTGTGAATTTGGATTGGATGATCAAGTACTGCATATGTGGATGCATGTGACCAATTGACTATGCTAATCCACTGGAGGGAGAGGGATTGGGTGCACCTAAAAGAGGCATTTAGAGATGAGGTTTCAACTGTATGGGGTCCTTTGGCAGCCTATGGGTTGCTGAAGTTTTTTGAGTGTTCACTAGTGCGGGCGCAGGAGTACTTGCTGCAATTCTTGATTGTGATGTGGAGTCTAGACCTATAGTGTTTCATTGTGTGGGGTGAGCATATCGCATTCTCTGTGATGGAGGATGTGTATTTTTTGATTGGGCTCCCTTTTCGGGGAACCCTGCTACCTGCTGAGCCCATGGTACTCGGAGATGGTCAGTTGGTTGCCTTAGCCTAGACCTATTATTCAAGATAGGACTACATGTATGACTTTGTGGTGAGAATTGGGGCGATGGACGCCCTTATGAATTGGTGTGTGGAATCTATGGTTGTGAGAGTGTATGGATCTCCCATGACTTAGTGGATCAGTGGGGGTCAGCTGAGGATTATGCAGAGGACACTGGGGGGTAAGCATTTTTCCTGGGGCTTGATGCTACACACCAAGATGATGGGGAAACTCAACAGGTGTCGAGCTACTAACTCATGGGAGTTTACCTTTGGGTCCATCTTGGCAACATGGTTTTTGGAGAGGGTTCCCATGCTGCACCTGAGAGTTTTATTGGATGCACCTGGTATGTGAGAGCCGCGATTGAGGCATTGGGTGAAAATTTTGGTTCGTCATGGGGGTGGGGAGGGTGGCCATTATTTTATGGCCGAGGCTGCATGGGTGTGGCATCAAATGCCACAAATCATACTCCAGTTCCCATACAGTGGCGTGGATTTCTGAGATGACCCAGAGATGGTGTTACCCCCGGGAGAGGTATTCGACCAGAGAGGTATGCTGATTTATTTGGTGGTTTGATGTTTAGATAGAACAACATGTGTTTTATATATAGATGGATGTTGATTCTATCATTTGTTTGTTGTGTGTGCAGATGTGGGACCTCGTGGATGAGAGTTTGATATGGTCAGAGTGCCAGCACATCAGGGGCCAGTGAGACCACTGCAGGGAGAGGCACAGGTCGGGGAGAGATGATGGTGAGACAAGGGTGGTGCGAGGCTAGTTGATGATGAGAGAGAAGGCATGAGATGCCATTTTGATGACCCTGGTGTAGGGACTTCTCATGCTCCTCCGACGGGGGTTAGGGGAGATTTCAAGGATTTTCGCTGTCACTTGGAGGCGATACTACAGGGAGTTCCCAAGGGCCTGTGGATGCATATTCAGGACGAGGGAGTCTTGGATCAGTATGTGGGCCTTCCAACAGATATTCAGACCTTGATACATAGAGCAGCTGTAGCAGGTGCAACTATGACTGGGCGACTTCCCCTAGGACCCGAGGGACCCCTAGCTGGTGGGGCACCTCCTCTCAAGAGAGGACCAGGTGGTGGAGCCTTATAGGTGCCATGAGTTCCCTTGTATATGTATTTTTGTATTTATATAGGCTTGTGAGCCCATTTTGTATATGGTACTGTGACATTGATTTTGTATTTATAGGGGTGAGGTGGTTCACCTACCTATGGATGTTGTATTTGGTGGACTATTTTTTGTAATGACCGATATATATATATATATATATATATATATATATATATATATATATATGGATGTACATGTTTGGATCATTGTGATGTTCACATGTGCTGGTGTTTTTTGGTTATCATGTCTAATTTATATGTTGTGATTGACTTTTGATGAGTTATGTATGTGTAATGGTAACTTGATGGGATAAATGCCAATCTAACACTAGGTTAGCCATATTATATGCTATTTGATTTCATTGTCTTGGGATATGTGTAAATGTGATTGAATCAAAATGTTGAGATAAAAGTCTAACTTGCAGGTATTTGTGAAAAAGGCATGGATTGCGTACATGGTACACATTGTTGAGCTGGAGGACGACAAGTTGGGAATCTAGTAAGATGTTAAGGTGATGAATATGATGGATACTAACCTCAACAAGGAGGCCAATGACAACTGTGTATTCTTCTTGGTTGTTGGTAGCTGAGCCTAGGCATATACCGCTAGAGTGGAGAAGTTCATGCGAGGGGGTATAGAGGGCCCAAGTGGCCGAAGTGATATTCTGTGTCCAACGGCTAGCTCCGTCGGTGTAACTGATGTGGTAGGATGATAGAGAAGGAATTTTTCAATAACACAAATGATAGATTAGATGCAAGGCATGGAGGAAAAAAGAAGACTAAAAACTCTACAAAAATAAAAATCCTAGTGTAGGATGGCTATGCTCAGGCATAAAATTTCTTTAAGTACAACCTGTTGATGGGTTCTTTGAGGGGGTGGCCTTCGAAAGAGGCTAGGATGTATGCACCTTTAATGAGGCAATGTTGGATGATGTAAGGTCCATGCCATAATGAATTGAACTTTCCATGGCCGAGGGTATCGTGAGAGATATTGTAAGTGAGGACAAGTTTGCCTTCATTGAATGAGCGAAGGTTGACATGGTGATCGAAGGTGGCCTTCAATTGTTTTTTGGATGCCTCATTGTTCTGTAATGAAGATCGATGATCTTCATCCATTTACTCTAAGTTCAAAAAATGCTACTCTATTGGAGCAGTGTTGGGTCATAGCTCAATAACGGTGCGTAAGGTGGGAATTTCACACTTAATGGGGAGAATGGCCTCGACCCCATGGACAAGATGAAATGGTGTGAAACTAGTGGTAGTTTTAACTACCGTGTGATAAGCCCACAATGCAGAAAACAAGTACATATGGTACCAATTGGTCTTATGTTACTAATCGTGTGCTGTAACATGGTTTTGAGGACCTTGTTGACCGCCTCTACCTGTCCGTTGGACTGAGGGTAGTATGGGGAGGTGAAATCATGGGATAATCCTAACATGGAGGAGAGTTCGATGAAAATGTCATTCTCGAAGTGTTTCCCATGATCGAAGACTAGCTGTAAAGGTAATCCGAAGCAAGAGATGATGTGGTTAAAGAAAAAACGTGCTACAGTGTCACCAGTGTTGTTGAAGGTAGGCATGGCTTTGACCCACTTGGTGTAGTAATCAACTGCAATGATGATGTATTTGTGTCCATTGCTAGATGGAGGGTTGAAAGTCATGAATTCGATGCCCCAATTGCAAAAGGGGATGACAGTAATGACTGGGTGGAGAAGAGAAGGTGGTGCTCTCGCTTTATTGGCATATAGATGACATTTGTCACATCGCTTCACAACGTTGATGCAATCATGAAACAATGTAGGCCAAAAATATCCAGCTCGAATGATTTTCTGGGTGGTGGACATCCCTGAGAGATGACCACCGTAGGCGCCACTGTAGCAGTCATTCAAGACTCTATCTGCTTCGTCAATATTCAAACATCGACAAAGTAAAGTGTCGACCCCTCATCGATATAAGATATCATCGATAAGGAGGTAGTGAGGGGCCTAGTGCCGAATACATCGATGATCGTCCCTAGAGAGGTGGTTTCCAAAATTCTGTGTTCGGAGGTAGAAGAGGATATTACCATACCAAGGATCATCTAAAGTGATAAAAAAGAGATGTTTGTCGGGGAAGTCAGTATTGACGAGAGAGCTAGTAGTATTGGAAGGAAATGACGTAATGAGTGCGGCAAGGATGAGGGATTTATTTCTCTTGGGTATTGAAAATTCGAGGCCGTACTCCTGAAGGATGACAATCCATCGAGAAAATTTTCCATTAATTTTCCAATGACTGAGCAAGTATTGCATGGGGTTGGAATTTGATACGACCTTGGTAGTTTGAAGCAGGATGTAATGGAACAGTTTTTGGACTGCGAGAACAACTGCAAGGGCAAGTTTCTCTTCATGATTGTATTTCAAGGGTGGCCCCAAAAGGTTTTTACTAACATAGTAAATGACATGCTCCAAGTCGTCATCACCTAATTGGATGAGAACTCCTGCTACGGAGATGGCTGAGGCCGATAAGTAGAGGATATAGTCGCGGTCATAGTCAAGTGGACTAATCAATGGGGCATTGGAGAGGGCCGATTTGAGATCATCAAAAGTGATTTGGGCATGTTCATCTCATTGGAATGGGATATCATGACGTAAGAGGCAAAGGAAACCATGTGCCCAAGTGGCATAATCGGGGACAAAGCAGCGTAAAAAGTTAGATTTTCCTTGTAAGCTTTGCAGCTGGCATAAATTCTGAGGGGGGGGAATTTCCATGATGGCTTGGACCTTGAGGGGTCCACTGTGATGCCATGTTGGGAGACGATGAACCCAAGGATGTGTCCAATGGTGACGTAGAATATGCACTTGAGAGGGTTCAAGCGAATATTGTACTGACGACAACGGTGAAAGACAATACCTAAGTCATCAAGATGTTGAGTTCATTTCTTGGATCAAGCAGTGAGATCATCCAAGTAGGTGAGGATGATTTGAGCCAGGTCATGAAAGATGTATGTCATGGCACGTTGAAAAGTGGCACCAATGTTCTTGAGGCCAAAAGGCATGACACAATATGAAAAAGTACCCCAAGGGGTAGTGAATGCGGTTTTGTATTGATCAGTTGGGTGGATCTGAATTTGGTTGTAGCCAGAGAAACTGTCCATGAAGGACAAAGCCTTGTGGCCAGAACAATCATCGATAATTTGGTCGATAAAGGGCATTGGAAAATTGTTTTTGGGACAAGCATGATTGAGATCGCAGAAGTCTGTATAGACGTGGATAGTGCCCTGTTTTTTGTTAACGGGGACAAGGTTGGAGACCCATGACGTATATGAGATGGGTTATATGAACCCTGCAACGCATAATTTTTCTATTTCAGCTTTAATGGTAGCTTCTTTGAATGGGTGTAATGGGCATTGCTTTTGTCATATAGGTGTGATATCAGGCCATGTGTCGATACGATCTTTGAAAATAGAGGGATCAAGGCTGGGCATCTCTGTGTATGACCAGGTAAAAATGTCTCGGTATTCTTGGAAGAGAGCTTTGTAAGCTTTGAGTTCCTCAGGTGAGCATGCGGCACCGATGGTGATTTCCTCGATGATTCCTGATTTGATGGAAATATCAATTTTGATGGTGGGGGAAATGTTAGCCATGTTGCCTTCTTCAAAAGAGTTGGGGGCAGGGATAGGCTTATTGAAACAATCTATATTCCCTGAGGAGAGAAAATTCTTGGTTTTGATTGCGTATATGAGGTTTTGTTGGGGAAGCGTAAAGGCACCCTTTGAAAGAAAAAGCGCTCTGTGATGGAGTGGATCCCATGGGAAATTGGGTGTAGTTAATTCCTCGAGGATTTCTTCGTCAAAATGGAACTATCAAGAACATAAGGGATCCAGGGGAATAACATTGGTGACTGTCACTATGTGTTTAACTTCTGGTGAGGAAGTAGGGGAAATGATGCAAGAGGGTTGCGAGGGTTCGCTCGACATAAACCAAATATTGAGATACTGTGGGTTAAAAATGGTAGTCGGGCGTAAAATTTATGTGGGGATATGAATGGGAGAATTGGGGGGATTTGGGAGAAAATCCTCCTCGAGACTATCTATTAAATAGGGAGGAGTGGGGAGTACCTTAGGCTTGGGGGAAAAGATATGAACCATATTCAGAGAGGGAGTAGGGGGGATTACTAGCATCACTGGAGGTGGGGTGATGGTAGGATTGGGAATAAGGGCCCATTGACGACACCTATATTCAATGATTGTAGGGCATTGATATGTGAAGTGATCAAGTGATTCGCATAGAGCACAAGGACATCGCATATGTTCATTGATGAAGGTAGTGACATAGTGGATGTCAATGACATGTGTGTGAGATAGTCTGGATGGGAGGGGTTCTTGTTGAAAAGTCTGGTGTACGACTGCTAGCGTTTGCCAAAAGTGAGGTAGAGTAGGGAAATGGTGGGTGCAATGGCTATATTTTGAACAAATAGAACATGTGAATTTGGTTCACAGGCCTTTGCCTCATGTAGGAGGTGAACTAGATGAAATGACGGGCGGTGTCGTCGCTCGAGGGAGTTGAATTAAATTGTGCAGCTTGGGGAGAGATGGGAATTTATTGGTGGGGTTTCCATATTTCTTACATAGTGCACAAGAAGGTTGAACTCGTGGTGGAAGTGGAGGGACGAGCTATTTCTTCTTCCATCTGCCCCCAACTGTAGTAATGGTGCTAGTGAGTGGGGGTGCAAGTAGTGTGGTGGGAGTAAGTATTGGAATCTGCATCAGGATTCTTTCTATTTGGGGAGGGAGGGATGGTTGAGGGACCATCTCAAGTGGATGTAGGTACCAGACTGAAATTGAAAGCACCATATTGGGAATGGTAAGCATTGCGGCTACCTAGAACGCTTGTACACCCGGTGGGGGGTAAAAGAAGGGGATTTGAGTAATGGCTTGGGGGATTGTATCCCAAACCAAGATGTGGACCTGGGGTAGGGTGTAATAAGGAACAGGGGAAGCTATAGGGTTCTCAAGGAATGAATCCTTTGTGGGAGGAAGGGTATCTCCAGTTTCTGTTCGATTGGATGATATGACACATACTTGTGCCGAGGGATGTATGAGAGGAGGTGATCCATGGTATGTCCCTAGAAAGGATGGGTATTTGAAAATTATAGGACCCATTTCAATGAGTGGGTAGGCCTTGGGATTAGTGTGAACAAAGGGTAGGATATTATCGATGTTGGAGGAAGGGTTGGGTTCGTAATTTGACACTTGGTCAACAATGACGATCTTCCCATTGTGGGGGAACATCATTGTGAAAAACACGGAAGAGGCCACAACCTTCATCGCATACATGTATCTATGCCCAAACAAAATTTTGTAATCAAGCGGAGAGTCAATAACTTCAATGTCAATGAGGATAGTCTTACCCCCGAGTTCAATGGGGAAATTTTGAAAGAGCCCTTCCGGAGAGGATGGTCATCTGTCATAAGATCTCAGAGTAATGGCGGATGGTATGAGCTAATGGGAGCCAAGTTTCTACCATACATTTTTGGAGATGATGCATGTGGATGCACCCTCATCAATCATGCAACGATGAACTGTGATGTTCCGGATTTTAACCGGTATTTGGAAAGAGGCCAAAGCGGGGAGATGGGGTTTCCCACTATCAATATCAAAGGTGATGAGGCGAGTATCAACCTGGTCGATTTCCCCCAAGGTGGAAAGTAAAGACTTTCATTGAGTATGACAGGTTTGAAGGAATTCTAAAACTGACATGGTAGCAAGGGATTGGGCCAAGTCATTGACCATAATGTAATTGTGTGATGCCCTAGCCTAAGGGTTGTTGACATTCCGTCGTAATGGGATGCAAGGAATATGAAGGGGTGGTTTAGTATTAGGGAGAGGAATTGTGAAAGGTGGTCTAGTTGTGACTAGGGCTACTTCTGATGTAGTGGGAGCGGAGTTAGAAGGTGCACTATATTGACAACTGCGTGTTTGTAGAAGGACTTCTTCCTCACTAGTGAGGAGGATAGTGCGATCTGTAGGAGTTCATGGGTTTGGATATTGTTCCATTTGTGGTGGGGGTGGATGCATCTCCTATTGGGTGTTCATCACCCCTTAGTGTGGAATGGGGTTTTGTAGTATGACAGGGGGTGGTTTCTATACATATTTTTGTGGGGCCTGTTGGGGGGCAGGTGGTGATAGGGGACGTGTTTCATTTTCAGATTCTTTCATCCATTTAAAATCAACAATTCAAGGGAAATGGTGAGTATAATGGCCATACTCACTGCAAAGAGCATAAGGGAAGTTTGTATGAATATTGTTGTTGTTCTTCCTTTGGTGTTTGTTGTTATTGACCCTTTGGGGGTTCTGGTTCCCCTGATTCTAGTTTCCCTCGATAGGTTGGTTCTGTTGGGGGTGGTTCTGGTTCCCTCATAGTCCTGGATTATTATTGTTTCGATTATTTCCTTTCTTTTTGGCATTGCTCGACTGATGGGTCGGATTTTATGTATTCAACTGTTCAAAATTTTGATATTGCTGAACGGAAGAGGGATGAACAAAGTTAATTGTAGCATGTGGGTGTCCTTATGGTGGAGCCATGGGTTGTGGAGGGCCAAGAAATGGAAAGTATAGATTATTTGGTGGTAATGGTTTGTAGGGTATATAGGAAGGTGTAGTTCTTTCACTAGTGTTTAGGGTATAAGCTGAGGTAGAGGGGGTACCAGAACTTGGTTGGGCCACTAGGCATACTGTGGGTGCTAACGGTGGTCCACTGATGGGTGGAGGAAGAGAAACATGGTATGGTTGTTGATAAGGGGGAGGAAGATAATAAATAGGTCCTCCATATGCCGATAGATATTGAGGTATTCCATACATAGGTGGTTGTTGGAGGTGTGTATTGTGGTGTGTAGTGATACCAATCAATCCATCCGCCAAGTGAGACATCCCAGGTTTGTCCTAGCCGAATTGAACGGGTCTTAGGGCATCAGGTAGTACTGTATATAAGTATCCTGATTGTGAATAAATGAGTTCAAACTATTGAGCCTTGTCGATTGATTCTTCTTTAGATTGGGGGAAGGTGGCGACCAAATTCTTGGCAAGGAGGGAAGCAAGTGATTTGAGAAACCAATTGAGGCATTGTTGATTGGTGGCTTCTGCTTTGCATAGATTACGTCGTCGACGCCATTCATGAATGTGGTCAATGATGTGTGTAGAGTAGGTTTGTTTAAACTCTGAGAGTAGTTCGATACCATTGTCATGATGTATTGGTAGTTGAAAGAAGGTAAAAAATGATTTGGCCAAAGATTCAAAGGTCACATGGGACCCAGATTTTTCTTCTACATACCACTTGGCTGATGGGCCAGTGAGCGTGCATTGGAATAACCTCAATCAGAAAGAGTCATCCATGATGTTGTTTGAAGAGTACCATAAGTGGAAGGTCATAATATGGTTGGCTGGGTCATCTCCCACTTTTCCTTCAAATTTGGGAATGTCTGAAGGTAGTTTGGTAAGCATTGTAGGCCATTTGGGGTCGTGCAATATAGGATCATTGGTGAGCTTAGTGAGATCCATTATGTTGAGGGAAACCAATTATTGCACCTGAGGTGGTGGTGGAGGATTAGCTCCAACTATGGTTTGAGTGTTTTGGGTACCTGACCCTTGAGGGGGGCTAGGTGGGGTTGTACTTCCTCCTGGGGAAGAAGTGTGCCCCCTGCTTCCTTGTAAAGGAAAGTGGGTGGATGGTTGACCTTGGGAAGTGGACCCAAGTAAAGTGGAACCAAGAAAAGTGGATCCCAAGATGGTAGAACTCACAGGAGTGTAAGAAGGTGGAGCCGATGAGTTGGCAAGACTAGGAACTCCTCTTAGAATGGGAGGGAGATTTAGCAAGATTCTGGAATGCCGAGGAATTTTTGGGTCCCCTATGATGTCCGACTAGAAAAGTGGATGTGTTCAAATGGTGATGAGAGAAATAAATGAAAAAGAGTCTTTGTTATGATTTTTTCAACCTTCACAATATATCTCACAATCGCATGTAATCACAAGAGCATCATACATAAATCAATTGATAAAGAAACATACATGTGTGTAGGTAGGTTTTGTCCACGTGGGAGAACAAAGAAAACAAATGCTCGTATCCTAAAAGACGTAATGTCCTTCCTCTCAAATAGCACTAAACCTTCCGATAGCACTTGACAATGGGGTCTGAAGCCACCAGAAGAGAAACTAGTGAAGGATGAAGTAATCGGTTATAATAAGGGGTAGAGGGTGCATATCCCGAAAGAGCTGGCGATATTTCCAAATAGCCACACAAAATCTGATCAAGGTGCAATTGCAGCCCACAATTGCCACCTGGGTAGATATCCTAAAATTTGGTCACTAGGTATCTCAGTCAAAGTGAGACATTTAGATTTTCAGCATAAGAAATGGGTCACGGGCTGGATCCCATCCAAGAGGTGGGTGCCTCAAGGGGGGACACACAAAACAACTGGACCTCAACTTTCGACCCTTCATGGGTATCTCTCTGCCTTATGGTGTTAGGAACACTTGACTTGGAGGATTTAAAGTTCCCTATTTGACAACTTCTATTGTTTGAAGATGTGAGAACCATATAACGTGAAGTTATTTGGATGCCTATCCATGAGATCCTACCTAGACTAAAAGATTTGTTTTGGCACCTCTTGTGGAGGAAAATTTAGTGAGTTTTTAGAAAATTTTTAGATGTTTTTGTTTGAGAGATTAGGGGTGTGAACCAATCTCGTTGAAATTAAATATGAGTGGATAGTTTCGTCAAGAAAATGGTGGGGTGTTTTGGAATCCCTTTGAAGGAAAGTTACTTCAACCTCCATGATTTGAGATGAAAACTATGTGAACGAGTAGTGACTTTGTGTGTGAACAAGTGAAAGTGTGCCAAATTTTTAATAAGTTAGGTGTCACCTTGTTTCATGTGGACTTCGTGTGGTCCTTACAAGTCTTGATTATCTAATTTACTAAATGTCATTGGTACAACCTTGTGGAATTTTAAATTCCATAGAGAACTAGCATGTGGACATATGGGTCCTTACTAATCCTTTAAATCCCTAGTGAGATTTAATCTAAAAAATATTCAACAACTATTCTAGATTGTTGACATGTGGGCATGTATGGACCAGTTACAAAACCTTTAAACTTCCGTAGTGATTTAATTTAAGAAAGTAAATTCAAAACTATCCTATCTTTGCAACATATGGGCATGTATGGGCCTGTTACAATTTTAAGATATGTTTGAAAAGAAACTAAAGAGGATTCCCGAGGGGGTTGTTGTCCTCTCCTAAAGATTTTGTCTTTAAGGGAGATGAAACTTTCCCTCAATCATTTTTCTGATTCTCAAGATCGCTTTATGGTGCGAGAGAAGAGCATACTCAAAGATTGACATTCAATTTTTGGTCCTAATGCAAGTAGTTATATTGGTGATATAGAATGATTCCAACTTATCTTTAATCAAAGCAAGCCATCCATGTGGAAAAATGAAAGAAAAAAGAGGATAAATATGGATTTTAACCTCCTAAGTGCCTATGTTTTGACTAACCCTTCATGTGGAGAGGGAATCTAAGTGTGGTGCATATTACAATATGCATAGAATCAAAATTAAGAAGGCTATGGGCCTTTAATAGATCACAAAACCCTTACAATGTATGATTTTTTGGACAGATCTATGGGTCGTAAAGTAGACAGGCACATTGGGCACCAATGCACAAATTAAAAATGACTTTTTGGTGCAGTACGTAGAATGTGCTGAGAAACACAGTGGGTTTGGCGCACGTGCTCAGAAGACGCCCCTGTGGGTTAAAAAATTTGCACACTTTTTGGTACATGGTCGTGAAGGGAATTTTGGATGAAATTCTCATAGCTCATCTCTGAACTTAGCTTTTTGTAGGCAGGCATGGGCCGGTTATGGTTCCTGCAAGTTAGATAAACCAAAATCAAGTGCTCAAACAACCCAAATGGGGGGAAAATTGATACCAATCCCTAGTGGAGTCGTCAATCTGTTACGTCCCTTTCGTCACCTAAATGAGCAAAATAAGGATGCTTACAAGTCCATTTGGGTTAGCTGGACAAGACAACAATGAATGCAAGAGTTAAAAACATCAAGCATAATAAATAAACTAATAACAATAAAAGAAACTAAACTAGATGCATAGGGAAATAGAACAAGAAATTAAACAACAAGCATGACACCAATGGATAAGTTGTATTAGTGGGAAAACACCAAAGATAAAGGGAGACTTATGGGTCCCTTATTCCTCCAAGGGAGGGCTCTTGAACCCTGAATGATTGAGCTCTTCTTACAAGTAACAAACTAGAAGGAAATGGTGAACAAATCCAAAGCACATTCACTCAAGAGGTGATATGAATGTCCAAATAAAATGGTGCTTGTATGCTCTAATGAGGAGAGAGGTTCCTCCAAGAGAATATAGGTAGCATAAAAATACAAATGAATTCCTTGAAAATATAGTGCACCCATGGCCTCTTTTTATAGAAAATATTTGAGGCATTATTCAACCAGTATTTAGTGTGAACAAGGGGCTCTTTAGGGCACCCTTAGGTTTTTTACCATCCCGCCACTCGGATTTAGCTTGGATTTGGGTGTCAAATCGACTTGGGAGATGAACCTAAAGTGGGTGGAAGGTAGACAAAAATCATAAATGCGTTGTTCTAAGGTGCGTGCGGCTTTTTGCATCCAAAGTCGTGCATCGGGCGCATATGCGCTTTTTCGACGTTATTCAACTGTCGCACGTGCATGTGATACCTTTGTATCTTTAGTGCTTGCAGATTTTTTAGCTAGTTGTATAGGTTTGTGCCCTTTGGAAATGCATTTTTGAAGCTGTGGGTGAACTAAAGGGTGTTTGAAGATGCTGGATTCCTGTAACCATTGCGAATGAAATTTCAGTGATAACATCTGTTATCAAATAACAACGTCGCATGTCGGGCGTTTGAATGTGAGCGAACCTTGACTCTTCCAATTCCTGATATCCGAAATACTCTAGATCAACGACTCACAACCCTCTGTGATCTAATTGTCGAGATCTTATCGAGACTTCAAATTTCACGTAGTTGGAGGAATACTCACGTCCCTTCTCCCGACTCCTGGTTTTTTAAACTTGCACCAGATCAATGGCCCAAAGCCCTCTATGATCCAATGGTATAGATCTTAATGGGGCTTCACATTTCATGATATTGGAGGACTACTCACCTTTGAATTTTCCAGTTCACGAGTCAGTGAAGTGATGTTCTCTCACCATGTGTCCTTTGGATCCAACAGTTTAGATCTCATCATGATTTTGGATTTCACGTAGTTGGAGGATGAATCTCGACCATTATAATCTTCACAGTTATATTGGATTTGAAGATTGTTGGTCCTTGGTGCTCAGATCCAATGGATCAGATTTGTACTTGTCCTCTATGCTTCCTCTAGTCACTAGACTCTTATCTAACAGACATCAAGTATTCGAGATTGGTGATCCAATGGCCACTCTCACTCCTCCTCTCGAGATTTGGATTTCTCAATTCTCTAAGTGTCAAAGGCCATGACCTTTGATCCTTCTACGAGCCTTGATGCATGGGATCTCATCTGCACATCTCATAACTCTATCTCTCTGGAGCTTTGATCTATGCATATTTCTTGCGTCTTCACCTGAGCTTACGTTGTTCTTATTTTTCCATCAATGCACACTCTGATCTTTCCATCAATGAAAAGCACACTCTACCTGTAAACATGCCAACAATATCCCCCTTTGGAATTGATGGAAACCCTAAAAGGATACAAAGGTTGCACTATTCTCCAACTATAGCATCCAGACCACACCTTTTCTTCCCCTTTGACATCAATATCAAAGAAAACATTCTCCCCCTAAGCTGTTGCAGTACTTGTCGGAGGTATCAAATATTCAACCAATACATACTCCCCCTCATAGGATGGACCCTCTTAGGTTGATAATGGGGTCACACCCAAATTCTGGCGTAGATACTCAAACTAGTCTTTTGGAATCGATTTAGTGAAGATATCAACAATTTGATCTTTGGATGGAATATAATGAAAAACAACAACAATGTTGTTCACCTGTTCCCTCAAGAAGTGATACTTGATGAGTATATGCTTGGTCTTGGAGTGAAATATAGGGTTCTTTGACAAACTGAGTGCACTGGTATTATCCCAATGAATTGGGATTGGTGCAATATATTTTACCTCCAAGTTTGCAAGTATTTGAATCATCCACAATACTTGGGTACAACATGTGGCAACTACAATGTATTCAACTTTTGTAGTTGATAAGGAAATGGAACCTTGCCTCTTTCTCAACCATGATACAATGGAATCTCCTAAGAAGAATGCACCTCCACTCATGCTTTTCCTTTCATCTATGTAGTTATCCCAATCAACATATGAATAGACTGATCGTTGAAAATTCTATTTTTTAGGATACCATAGGCCATAGTCCATTGTTCCTTTCAAATATCTGAATATTCTTTTGACAACTAACAAATGACTATGTTTAGGTGAAGCCTAATACCTCCCTACCATGCCAACAACATGCATTATGTCTAGACAGGTTGCTATGATGTACAATAAGCTGCCTATCATAGACCTATATGAACTCTAATCAAAATTAGGTGAATCATCATCCTTGCTTAACTTACATCCAGTGACCATCGGTGTGCTCATAGGTTTAGAATCTTCCATTTGAAACCTTTTCAACATTTCTCTTAGATATTTTCTTGAGAAAGAAATATTCCTTCAGACCTCTGAGTAATTTGTAGGCCAAGAAAAAATGACAGTTCCCCTATGATAGACATTTCAAATTCAGTCTGCATGGCAGAAGAAAACCATTTTACCAATGAAGCATTATTACTATTGAAGATGATGTCATCTACATAGACCAACACAAGTAGATCATTACCCTCTGTTTTGATATATAGATTGTTGTCAATTGTTCCTCTCTTGAACCATTTGTATTGTATATACGTAATTAGTTCGTGATACTAGGAACGAGGAGCTTGTTTCAACCCATATAAGGCTTTCTTCAGCTTATAGACAAAGTCAGGGTTATCTGAGACTTGGAAACCCTCTGGTTGTTCCATAAAGACTTATTCTTTTAGATATCCATTTAGAAAAGATGACTTGACATCCATTTGGTAGACTTTAAATTGTTTATGAAAAGCATAGGCAAGAAACATTCTAATATCTTCTAATCTTGCTACAGGCGCAAATGTTTCATCAAAGTCCAGTCCTTCTATTTGAGCATATCCTTTGCAGACCAATCTAGCCTTATTTATTACAATATTTCCTTTCTCATTCATATTAAGTTTGTAGACCCATTTGGATCCTATTACATTTTTATTTGCTGGCCTAGGAATGAGTTTCCAAGTGTCATTCTTTTCAATCTGGTCCAGTTCCTCATTCATTGATTTTAACCAATTTACATCTTCACTGGCTTCATTGAATTTCTTGGGTTCCACCATGGATATGAAGTCCATATGTGATTGCTTGGTGTCTTTGATTATCCTTCTCTTGGTTTTTACACCTTAGTCTTTCTCACCAATTATCCGACTTTCAGGATGATTCTTTTGAGTAATTATAGAGAAAGGATTTGATGCTGATTGTTGTCCCGACTCTTCTTGTCTGGGTGTCTCTTCTCCATCTGATTCTTCGACCTGTTCATATTTCATTTCAGATATGTCCTCTATAGTAGGCTCAATATTGCTCACCTCTCTTTCTGTTACTCCTTCATCAACCTTTAAATCAATGCAATCAACTAATTTATGCAATCTTTTATTAAAGAATCTATATCCTTTGCCTCCTGTAGGGGGTGAACTGAATGAAACGATGGGTGGTGTCATCGCTCGAGGGAGTTGAATTAAATTGCATAGCTTGGGGGAGACATGCATTTATTGGTTGGGTGTCCGTATTTATTTCATATTTCACAAGGATGTTGAAATTGTAGTGGAAGTGGAGCGATGAGCTCTTTCTTCTTCCGTCTGCCCCCAACTGTAGTAATGGTGCTAGTGAGTGGGGGTGCAGGTGGTGTGGTGGGAGTAAGTATTGGAATCTGAATTAGGATTGTTTCTATTTGGGGAGGGAGGGATGGTTGAGGGACCATCTCAGGTGGATGTAAATACCAGATTGGAATTTCAAGCAACATATTGGGAAGGGTAAGCGTTGCGGCTACCTGGAACAATTTTATGCCCTGTGGGGGGTAAAAGAAGGAGATTTGAGTAATTTCTTGGGGGACTGTCTCCCAAAATGGGAGGTGGCCCTGGGGGAGGGTGTAATAAGGAACAGGGGGAGATATAGGGTTCTCAAGGAATTCCCGAGGAAGGAGCTCTGCAACTAGTGGGACGTCATATAGGAATGAAGCCTCTGTGGGAGGAAGGGTATCTTTAGTTTCTATTCCATTGGATGATATGGCACATACTTGTGTTGAAGGATGTATGAGCGGAGGTTCTCCATGGTATGTACCTAGAAAGGATGGGTATTTGAAAATTTTGGGTCCCATTTCGATGAGTGGGTAGGCCTCGGGACTAATGTGAACAAAGGGTAGGATATTATCGATGCTGGAGGAAGGGTTGGGATCGTAATGTGACACTTGGTCAATAGTAACGATATTCCCATTCTAGGGGAACATCATTGTGAAAAACACAAAAGAGTCCACAACCTTCATCACATACATGTTTCTATGCCCAAACAAAATTTTGTATTCGAGAGGAGCGTTGATAAATTCAATGTCAATGAGGATAGTCTTTCCCCCGAGTTCAACGGGGAAATTTTGAAAGAGCCCTTCCGAAGAGGATGGTCATTCATCATAATCTCTCAGAGTAATGGCGGATGGTATGAGCTAATGGGAGCCAAGTTTTTTCCATACAGTTTTGGACATGATGCATGTGGATGCACCCTCATCAATGATGCAACAGTGAACTGTGATATTCTGGATTTTAACCGATATTTGGAAAGTGACTAAAGCGGGGAGACGAGGTTCCCCACTATCAATATCAAAGGTGATAAGGCAAGTATCATCCTGGTTGATTTCCCCCAGGGCTGAAAGTAACATCTTCCATTGAGTATGATAGGTTCGAAGGAATTCTAAAACTGACATGGTAGCAGGGGATTAGGCCAAGTCATCGACCAGACTGTAATTGTGTGTTGCCCTAGCCTGAGGGTTGTTGACATTCCGTTGTAATGGGATGTGAGGAATACAAAGTGGTGGTTCAGTATTAGGGTGAGGAATCATAAAAGGTGGTCTAGTTGTGACTGGGGCTGCTTCTGAGGTAGTGAGAGCAGATTCAGAAGGTGCACTGTATTGATGACTGCGCGTTTGTAGAAGGACTTCTTCCTCACTAGTGAGGAGGATAGTTCGATCTGTAGGAGTGCCTGGGTTTGGATACTATCCCATCTGTGGTGGGGGTGAATGAATATCATGTTGGGTGTTTATCACCCCTTGCTATGGAATGGGGTTTTGTAGTACGGTAGCGGGTGGTTGCTATACATATTGTTGTGGTTGTTGGGGGTTAGGTGGTGCTGGGGGAAGTGGTCCATTTCCTGACTCTTTCATCCATTTAAAATTAGCAATTTGAGGGAAATGGTGAGTATAATGGCCATAATCACCGCAAAGGGAACAAGGGAAGTTTGTATGAAGATTGTTGTTGTTATTCCCTTGGTGTTTGTTGTTATTTCCCCCTTGGGGGTTCTAGTTCCCTTGATTTTAGTTGCCCTGACAGGTTGGTTCTGTTGGGGGTGGTTCTGGTTCCCTCTTGGTCCTGGATTATTATTGTTTCAGTTTTTTCCTTTCTTTTTGGAATTGTTTGACTAATGGGTTGGATTTTCTGTATTCATCTGTTCAAAATTTTGATATTGCTGAACAAGAGAGGGCTGAACAAAGTTAAACCTAGCATGTGGGTGTGCTTGTGGTGGAGCCATGGGTCGTGGAGGGGTAGGAAATGGAAAATATAGATTATTCGGTGGTAATGGTCCATAGGGTATATAGGAAGGCATAGTGCTTTCACTAGTGTTTATGGTATAAGATGAGGTAGAGGGGGTACCAGAACTTGTTTGGGCCGCTGGGCATATTGTGGGTGCCGACGATGGTCCATTGATGGGTGGAGGAAGAGAAACAGGGTATGGTTGTTGATAAGTGGGAGGAGGATAATAAGGAGGTCCGCCATATGTCATTTCTGTGTATTGTGAAGATTATGCTGGATATTTTACTGTTATTCTGTCATTTCTAGCATTTCATTTCTGTTCTGCATATTTTATATATCTGGTATCTTTCAAGTGGTATCAGAGCACTTTCCTTGGTAGAAATTGTGGTTATTTTTTTTCTTCAGGGTAGAGACGTATTCCAGTGTCTTTAAGCCACATAGATCTGTCGTTACGCACATAAACCCACGGTTGAGGGATTCATACACGCAGTAAATACAAGCGGTTCTTAAGCGCACGTCTATTGTCCACCCTTGTAACCCCTGTTGGTACCCCTTCGAGTGGTAGCGCATCAGACAACACCTGTGTACGGACCGACCAAGATTTCCTGAAGCCCTCTGTAGATAAACCTATCGGCCGCTAGACTGCTATAGTGTCACCGAGAACAACACTCGGGAAGATACTCTCTAGTACCTGGGTAGTCGGGTAGTACGACTAAGGGTACGATCTATCCTCCTTAGTTAGTGCCCTAAGATATTGGGCCGAGTACTACTGTTGGACCCCGCACGCATATCAGAGAGCTATAGCATAGGGCAAACCCTTGTCTGTAGAACCCTTGAATACCTAACCCTTGGGGAACATAAACAACAATATAAACAAATTAAACCGATGATATCTATTAACCCGCATATGTATTCGGGTTGCTAAGTAAATACTCTCTGGTTCAAAATTTGGNTGAGACCTATTCCATTAGACTCATCTCTTCGCCCTCATCACTTTCCTCCATATCATTTTTCTGCAAAAAATTCTGACCCCGCCCACACCCTTTTCAATTCACCCATTTTTTCACCATTATTTGAGACCTATTACATTAGATTCATCTATTTTTCCTTATCAATTTTACCCATATCATTTTTCTGCAAAAATTTCTGACCTCGCCAGCTCCCTTTTCAATTCACCCGTCATCATGGCCCATACCCGTAACCAAGAACTAGAGTCTCGTTTCAACACCCTGCAATCCGGTTTACTTAAGACCCAACAAGAAGTGCAACAACTCAGTGCTACTATTGCCTCCCGTGATGCCTCCATGAATGCATCCTTCCATGTAGCCGTGCATTCCGCAATGGCGGAAGTCAAAAATGAACTTGAATCTGTCGTTGTAGCACTCTGCACCAAACTCAAAATCCCTCTCGATGATGATGCACCTAAAAAGACCGAAGGTGAAACTTCTTCCCATTCCTTTCAACCACATCACTTTCA
>ML781582.1:348589-367660 GCA_009831015.1 Picea engelmannii
CTTTCTGGTTGTTTGCTGCTTGAACCATTTACATAACCTAAACCAGTCTTCAACAACGAAGATCTCTGTTTGCTCAAAATGTCATTTAGTTCTGCTGTGGATTTAATTCTTGGAAGGTTTTGAAGATACAATGTTTTAAACCTCTCCATATCTTTTCTGTTTTTTACTACCTCTTCTTCCAAGGCTTCACATATTTCCTTATTTTCTGATAACTGCTGTTTTAGAATGTCCTCTATTTTCTTTTCCTCTTATAATTCCACTTTTAGCAGGGCAAAGTCTTCATTAGGTTCTTTATTGTCTTTCTCAAACTGTATGAACAATTGTTTTTTCTTTTTCTTCTTGGATATGAGTCTAGCAATTTCTTCTAGAGCACTGATTAATTCTCTTTCCAAGTCAACCACAACTTCTTCATTGTCAACATTAGTTCATGTTCTTTTATTATCATAATCCTCTTGGGCCATAAACATAAATTCATTAACCTTATATTCACACGAGGAGTCACTATCTGTTTCTTGAGGAAAAGTGGAGGAAGAGCAATAGGGTATGGTTGTTGAGGGGTTCCATATATAGGTGGTTGTTGGAGGTGTGAATTGTGGTGTGTAGTGGTACCAATAAATTCATCCGCTAAGTGAGACATCCCAGGTTTGTCCTAGCTGAATGGCATGGGTCTCAGGGTGTCAAGTAGTACTGTATACAAGTATCTTGACTCTGAATAAATGAGTTCAAACTGTTGAGACTTGCCGATGGACTTTTCTTCATATTGGGGGAAGGTGGTAGCCACATCCTTGGCAAGGACAGAAACAAGTGATTTGAGAAACCAATTGAGGCATTGTTGCTTGGTGGATTCTACTTTGCATAGACTACATCACCGACACCATTCATGAATGTGGTCAGTGATGTGTGTAGCGGAGATTTGTTTAAACTCTGAGAGTAGTTCGAGACCATTTTCATGACGGATTGGTAGTTGAAAGAAGGCAAAAAATGCTTTGGCCAAAGATTCAAATGTCACATGGGACCCATATTTTTCTTCTACATACCACTTGGCTGATGGGCCAATGAGCATGTGTTGGAATAACCTCAATCAAATAGAGTCATCCATGATGCTATTTGAAGAGTAACATAATTGGAAGGTCATAATATGGTTGGCCGGGTCATCTCCCACTTTTCCTTCAAATTTGGGAATGTCTGAAGGTAGTTTGGTAGGAATTGTAGGCCATGTGGGGTTGTGCAATATAGTATCATTGGTGAGCTTAGTCAGATCCGGTGTGTTGAGGGAAGCCAAGTATGAAATCTGAGGTGGTGGTGGAGGATTAGCTCCAACCATGGTGTGAGTGTTTTGTGTACCTGAATCTTAAGGGGAGCTAGGTGGGGTTGTACTTCCTCCTAGGGAAGAAGTGTGCCCCCCGCTTCCTTGTAAAGGAAAGTGGGTGGATGGTTGACCTTGGGAAGTGGAACTAAGTAAAGTGGAACTAAGCAAAGTGGATCCCAATATGGTAGCACTCATAGGAGTGTAAGAAGGTGGAGTTGATGAGTTGGCAAGACTAGGAACTCCTCCTAGAATGGGAGGGAGATTTAGCAAGAGTCTAGAACGACGAGGATTTTGTGGGTCCTTTATGATGTCTGACTAGAAAAGTGGATGTCTTAAAATGGTGATGAGATCAATAAATGAACAAGAGTCTTTGTTATGATTTTTTGGACCTTCACAATATATCTCACAATCGCATGTAATCACAAGAGAATCGTACATAAATCAATTGATAAATAAGCATACATGTGGGTGGGTAGGTTTTTTCTGTGTGGTAGAACAAAGAAAACAAACAATTGTGTCCTAAAATACGTAATTTCATTCCTCTCAAATAGAACTGGACCTTTCAATAACACTTGACAGTGGGGTCTGAAGCCACCGGAAGAGAAACTAGTGAAGGATGAAGTAATCAGTTATAATGAGGGGTATAGGGTGCATATCCCGAAAGAGCTGGCGATATTTCCCAATAGCCACACAAAATCCGATCAAGGTGCAATTGCAGCCCACAATTTCCACGTGGGTAGATATCCTAAAATTTGGTCACTAGGTACCTTGGTCAAAGTGCGACATTTAGATTTTTGGAATAAGAAATGGGTCACAAGCTAGATCCCATCCAAGAGGTGGGTGCCTCAAGGGGGACACATAGAACAATCAGACCTTGGCATTCGACCCTTCATGGGTATCTCCCTGCCTTATGGTGTTAGAACACTTGACTTGGAGGATTTAAAATTCCCTATTTGACAACTTCTACCATTTGAAGATGCGAGAACTAGCATGTGGACATATGGGTCCTTACTAATCCTTTAACTCCCTAGAGTGATTTAATCTAAGAAATCTTCAACAACTATCCTAGATTGTTGAAATGTGGGCATGTATGGGCCCGTTACAAAACCTTTAAACTTCCGTAGTGATTTAATCTAAGAAAGTAAATTCAAAACTATCCTATCTTTGCAGCATATGGGCATGTATTGGCTTGTTAAAATTTTAAGATATGTTTGAAAAGAAACTAAACAGGAGTCCCGAGGGGGCTGTTGTCCTCTCCTAAATATTTTGTCTTTAAGGGAGATGAAACTTTCCCTCAATCGTTTTTTTGATTCTCAAGATCTCTTTATGGCGCGAGAGAAGAGCATACTCAAAGATTGACGTTCAATTTATGGTCCTAATGCAAGTAGTTATATTAGTGATATAGAATGATTCCAACTTATCTTTAATCAAAGCAAGCCATCCATGTGGAAAAATGAAAGAAAAAAGAGGATAAATATGGATTTTAACCTCCTAAGTGCCTATGTTTTGAATAACCCTTCATGTGGAGAGGAAATCTAAGTGGTGCATATTACAATATGCATAGAATAAAACTTACGAAGGTTATGGGCCTTTAACAGATTAAAAAAACTCTTATAATGTATGATTTTCTAGACAGATGCGTGGGTCGCAGAGTCGACAGAGGCGCATTGGGTGCCAATGCACAAATTAAAAAAGAATTTTTGGCACAGTGCACAGAATGCGTTGAGAAACACAGTGGGTTTGGCGCATGTTCTCGAAATATGTGCCTGTGGGTTAAAAAACCTGTGCACTTTCTGTTACACGACCGTGAAGGAAATTTCAGATGAAATTCTCACAGCTCATCTATGAACTTAGCTTTTTGTAGGCAGGCATGGGCTGGTTATGGTTCCTACAAGTTAAAGAAACCAAAATCAAGTGCTCAAACAACCCAAATAGGGGGAAATTGATACCAATCCCTAGTGGAGTCGCCAATCTATTACGTCCCTTTCGTCACCTAAATGAGAAAAATAAGGATGCTTACAAGTCCAGTTGGGTTAGCTGGACAAGACAACAGTGAATGCAAGAGTTAGAAACATCAAGCATAAGAAATAAACAAAAAACTAAACTAATAACAACAAAAGAAACTAAATTATATGGATAAGGGAAATAGAACAAGAAATTAAACAACACGCATGCCACCAATGGATAATTTGTATTAGTGGGAAAACACCAAAGAGAAATGGAGACTTATGGGTCCCTTCTTCCTCAAAGGGAGGGATCTTGAACCCCCAATGATTGAGATATTCTTACAAGTAACAAATTAGAAGGAAATGGTGAATAAATCCAAAGAACATTCACTCAAGAGGTGATATGAATGGACAAATGAAATGGTGCTTGTATTCTCTAATGAGGAAAGAGGTTCCTCCAAGAGAATATAGGTAGGATAAAAATACAAATGAATTCCTTGAAAATATAGTGCACCCATGGCCTCTTTTTATAGAAAATATTTGAGGCATTATTCAACTAGTCTTTAGTGTGAACAAGGGTCTCTTAAGGGAACCCTTAGGTCTTTGACCATCCCCCCACTCATATTCAACTCAGATTTGGGTGTCAATTTGACTTGGCAGATGAACCAGAAGTGGGTGGAAGGTAGACCAAAATAATAAATGCGATGTTCTGAGGTGTGAGAAGATTTTTGCATCCAAAGTCGTGCATCGGGCACATATGCACTTTTCCAAAGTTATTCAACTGTTGCACGTGTGTTCTTTGCCTTTGTATCTTTAGATCATGCTGATTTTTTAACTAGTTGTATAGTTTTGTGCCCTTTGGAAATTCATTTTTGAAGTTGTGGGTGAACTAATGGGTGTTTGAAGATGTTGGATTCCTATAACCATTTGCGGATGAAATTTCAGTGATAACAGTTGTGATGAAATTTCAGTGATAACAACTGTGATGAAATCGCAAATTCGCATGTCGGGTGTTTGAATGTGAGCCAACCCTGACTCTTCCAACTCCCGATATCCGAAATACTCTAGATCAACGACCCAAAACCCTCTGTGAACCAATGGTCGAGATATTATCGGGACTTCGCATTTCACAAAGTTGGAGGAATACTCACCCCCCTTCTCCCAACTCCCAATTTTTGAAACATGCTCCAGATCAATGCCCCAAAGCCCTGTATGAGCCAACAGTCGGGATCTTAATGGGTATTCATGTTTCACGATGTTGGAGGAATACTCACCTTTGAATTTTCCAATTCACGAGTCAGCGAAATGATGATCTCTCACCATTTGTCCTCTGGATCCAATGGTTTAGATCTCATCGTGATTTTGCATTTCACGTAGTTGGAGGATGGATCTTGGGCATTATCCTCTTCGTAGTTATACTATATTTGACAACTGTTGGTTCTCGGTGCTCAGATCCAATGGATTAGATCTGTACTTCTCCTCTGTGCTTCCTCTGGTCACTGGACTCTGATCTAACAAACATTGGGTATTCAATATTGGTGATCCAATGGCCACTGCCGCTCCTCCTCTTGAGTTTTGGATTTATAAATTCTCTAAGTGTCAAAGGCCACGACCTTTGATCCTTAAACGAGCCTTGATGTATGGGATCTTGTTTTCACATCTCAGAATGCTACCTCTCTGGAGCTTTGATCTCTGCATATTGTTTGCATCTTCACCTGAGCTTATGTTGTTCCTATTTTTCCAACAATGCACACTCTGATCTTGCCATCAATGACAAGGACACTTTGCCTGTAAACATGCCAACAATATCCCCCTTTATCATTGATGGCAACCCTAAAAGGATGCAAAGGTTTCACTATTCTCCAACTATAGAATCCACACCACACCTTTTCTCCCCCTTTGACATCAATGTCAAAGAAAACATGCTCCCCCTAAGCTGTTGCAGTACTTGTCGAAGGTATAAGATATTCAACGAATACATACTCCTCCTGATAGGATGGACCCTCTTAGGTTGATAATGGGGTCACTCCCAACTTCTAGCGTAGATACTCAAACTGATATTTTGCAAGCGGTTTGGTGAAGATATCAACAATCAAATATTTGGATGGAATATAATGCTAAGCAAAAACAATGTTGGTCACCTATTCCCTTAAGAAGTGATACTTGATGGGTATATGCTTGGTCTTGGAGTGAAATACAGGGTTCTTTGACAGACTAAGTGCATTGGTATTATCACAATGAAATGGGATCGGTGCAGTATATTTTACCTCCAAGTCTGCAAGTGTCTAAATCATCCACAATACTTGGGTACAACATGTGGAAACTGCAATGTATTCAACTTTTGTAGTTGATAAGGAAATGGAACCTTTCTTCTTGCTCAACCATGATACAAGGGAATCTCCTAAGAAGAATGCACCTCCACTTGTTCTTTTCCTTTCATCCACACAGTTATCCCAATAAACATCTGAATAGACTAATAGTTGAAAATTCTGATTTCTAGGATACCATAGGCCATAGTCCATTGTTCCTTTCAAATATCTGAATATTCTTTTGACAACTAACAAATGACTATGTTTAGGTGAATCCTGATACCTTCCTACCATGCCAACAACATGCATTATGTTTGGACGGGATGCTGTGATGTACAATAAGATGCCTATCATAGACCTATATGAACTCTGATCAATATCAGGTGAATCATCATCCTTGCTTAACTTACATCCAGTGACCATAGGTGTGCTCATAGGTTTAGAATCTTCCATTTGAAAACTTTTCAACATTTCTCTTAGATATTTTTCTTGAGAAATAAATATTCCTTCAGATCTCTGAGTAATTTGTAGGCCAAGAAAAAATGACAGTTCCCCTATGATAGACATTTCAAATTCAGAGTGCCTGGGAGAAGCAAACCATTTTACCAATGAAGCATTATTACTACTGAAGATGATGTCATCTACATAGACCAAAATAATGAGCAGATCATTACCCTCTGTTTTGATATATATATTGTTGTCAACTATCCCTCTCTTGAACCCTTTGTCTTGTAGATACATATCCAGTTCATGATACCATGAACGAGGAGCTTGTTTCAACCCATATAAGGCTTTCTTCAGCTTGCAGACAAAGTCAGGGTTATCTGATAGTTGGAAACCCTCTGGTTGTTACAGGTAGACTTCTTCTTTTAGATATCCATTTAGAAAATATGACTTGACATCCATTTGGTATAATTTAAACTGTTTATGACAAGCATAGGAAATAAACTCTCTAATATCTTCTAGTCTTGCTACAGGCACAAATGTTTCATCAAAGTCCAGTCCTTCTATTTGAGCATATCCTTTGCAGACCAATCTAGCTTTATTTCTTACAATATTTCCTTTCTCATTCATATTATTTTTGTAGACCCATTTGGATCCTATTACATTTTTATTTTCTAGCCTAGGAATGAGCTCCCAAGTGTCATTATTTTCAATCTGGTCCAGTTCCTCATTAATTGATTTTAACCAATTTACATCTTCACTGGTTTCATTAAAGTTCTTGGGTTCCACCATGGATATGAAGGCCATATGTGATTTATCAGTGTCTTTGATTATCCTACTCTTGGTTTGTACACCTTTGTCTTTCTCACCAATTATCTGACTTTGAGGATGATTCTTTTGAGTAATTCTGGAGGAAGGATTTGATGCTGATTGCTATCCTGACTCTTCTTGTCTGGGTGTCTCTTCTGCATCTGATTCTTGGACCTGTTCGTCTTTAATTTCAGATATGTCCTCTATAGTAGGCTCAATATTGCTCACCTCTCTTTCTGGGACTCCTTCATCAACCTTTAAATCAATGCAATCAACTAATTTATGCAATGTTTTATTAAATCATCTATATCCTTTACTATTGGTAGAATATCATAAGAATATGCCTTCATCAACCCTATCACCATACTTTCCAAGGTTTTCATTATTATTTTTTATGTAGCGGTTACTCCCAAATACTTTGAAGTGTTTGATTGAAGCATGTCTTCCATACCATAGTTCATAAGGTGTATTGTCACTATGTGGTCTGAGGTGGGCCTTGTTAAGAATATGGACTGCTGTGAGTATTTCTTCTACCCAATAAGTTTGACAAATGTTCTTCCCATTCATCATTGACCTAGGCATTTGTTGAACTGTTCTGTTTTTCCTCTCAACTACTCCATTTTGTTGTGGAGTTCCTGGGATTGTGTATTCTATCTTGATCACATGTTTATCACAGAATTCCTTGAACTCACTTGACATAAATTCTCCTCCTCTGTCTGATATTACTGCCTTTAACCTCTTACCTATTTGATTCTTAGTTAAATCCTTAAATATTTTAAATTTCTCAAATGCTTTAGCTTTTTCTTTGAGAAAATAAACCCAAGTAAGTCTAGAGTAATCATCAATGATCAACATAAAGTAGTTTTCCTTCCCTATGCTTTCCTGTCTTGATGGTCCACATAAATCCATATGAACTAATTGGAGTAGTTTATCTGTTGAAGTAGAGCTCTTGTATTTAAACTACTTCTTGGTTAGCTTTCCTACTTGGCAGGGTTTATACACAGAGTCTTGTGGCTTTGATATTCTTGGAAGATCTTTTACTACCTCAAGATTTTTGAGCTTGATTAAGTGGTCAAATTTTAGATGTCCAAGTATCCTATGCCATAACCAGCTTTCATCATGTTTTCTTAGATGATACTCTTCTTTATCTTCTTTCAACACATATACATTATTTTTTGTCCTTATGCCTTTATACACCACTTGTTCGGAGTTTACAGACTTTATATTACAATCCTTGGAAGTGAACACCACTTCACATCCTCTGTCACACATTTGACTTACACTGAGAAAATTATGTTTCAGCCCATCTACAAGCAGAACATCCTGGGATTTTCCTTTACCATTACTCAAACTCACCATCCCTTTACCCTGGATTTTACCTTGTTAATCATTTCCAAAGCTTACATTTCCTATTTTTCTTTTACTTATAGAGATAAACTTATCCTTGTCTTCAGTCATGTGCTTGGAAAATCCATTGTCTATATACCAGGGGTCTTTTTTTTTTTGAGTTGAAAGTACTAGACCATATTTTTTTCTGTCTTTCTTTTTCCATGTGATGGAATTTCTAGCTAAAGGATTTATCCTTGGATCCACATTGTACATCTTCAAATGGAAGTTTGCAGCTTTGTGGCCGAAGTTATGAAAGTGATAAGATTCGATCTCATTGTTCTGTAGGTCAAAGTGATTGGTGCTATGTTGTCTATTCATTGGATACTTAGTTCTATGTTGTAAATATTGTCTATTTCTTGACCTCCTCAGTTGCATGTCTCTAAACATAATTTGACAGTTTACAATCTTATGACCAAAATTAGAACTGTAAAAACAGTAGCCATGAAAGAAATTTTGGTACTTGAAGGATGGCCTTATTCTTGGCATTTGTTGTTCCATCTTATGATATCTTTGTTTTTTATTAGGGATCATCCTATCTTTATTAGCTTTAGGTGACAAAGTACTCTCATGGTCTGATTGTTTGCTGAATTGGAGATTGATCATATTTGTTGGCTCTTTGCTTTCTGGTTGTTTGCTACTTGAACCATTTACATAACCTAAACCTGTCTTCAACAACGAAGATCTCTGTTTGCTCAAAATGTCATTTAGTTCTACTGTGGATTTAATTCTTGGAAGGTTTTGAAGATACACTGTTTTAAACCTCTCCATATCTTTTCTTTTTTTTACTACCTCTTCTTCCAAGGCTTCACATATTTCCTTATTTTCTGATAACTGTTGTTTTAGAATGTCCTGTATTTTATTTTCCTCTTATAATTCCACTTTTAGTAGGGTAAAGTCTTCATTAGGTTCTTTATTGTCTTTCTCAAACTGTATCAACAATTTTTTTTTCTTTTTCTTCTTAGATATGAGTCTAGCAATTTCTTCTAGAGCACTGATTAATTCTCCTTCCAAGTCAACCACAACTTCTTCATCGTCAACATTAGTTCATGTTCTTTTATTATCATAATCCTCTTGGGCCATAAACATAAATTCATTAACCTTATATTCACACGAGGAGTCACTATCTGTTTCTTTTGGAGAGTCATCATTGTTTACACATAAACTTTTCTTTTTACCAAATCTCTTGGGTTTGAACTTCTTTTCTCCTTCAAAATTATGATCCTTCTTCTTGTGTGGACACTTAGATGCAAAGTGACCTATATTTCTATAGTTAAAACATTTGAAGGGCAATTTTCCTTGGTACTTGCCTAATCCTTTCTTTAGTCTTCTCACAAGTTTTGCTACAATTTCATCAAGATCAGAATCCTCAGTCTTAACAACTTTAAATGATGCTTCTCTAGAAGTGGATTTATATTTACCTATCCTCATTTCATATGTAGTCAACGTTCCTAGAAGTTGATCAAAAGCCAAATTTTTTAGATCATTAAGTTCTTCTATAGCAGAGACCTTTGGGTTGAACCTATCTGACACAGATCTTAAAATCTTTTGGACTAAAACTACGTCTTCAAACTTCTCACCAAGACTCTTCATGGCATTCACTAGTTCTTCAACTCTTAGAAAGTACTTCCCAACAATTTCATCCTCTTTCATCTGTAACTATTCAAACTATAATGAATCTTGGCATCCTTTACCTTCTCATTACCTTCATAACTTCTAATGAGTTTGTCCCACATTTCTTTGGCAGTTTCCAAGTGCATAACTTTTACAAATTCTGGTTCTGCTAGCCCACTTAGAATAACATTCATAGCCTTAGCATTGAAGCTGAATTCTAGCTTGTCATCCTTATTAGCTAGTACAACTGGATTTACATAACCAGTCTCTACCACATCCCAGACATCTGCACCTAAATCCATTATGTAGGTTCTCATCCTAACTTTCCAGAAGACAAAGTTTGTTCCATTGAATAGAGGGGACTTATTGGTTTAAGTTCCTTCATGGATTGACATGTTTAATATTATTGATCTACCTTTAAATAAAATGAACCTGCTCTGATACCAATTGTTGGACAACTGAGAGGGGGGGGGGTGAATCAGTTGTTACTTTACTTAAACAATTATGCCCATTTTAAACTCTTTAAAAAACACTTAATGTTGATCACAATGATGCAGGTAAGTAAGAAATATAATATTAAACATCAATCACACACATGAAATATATAGAGACAGATATTTCTCGAGGAAACCCATAAAGAGAAAACCTCTTCTTCTTGATATGATAAGTAATCTTTATTTTCTTTAAATTATTATTCTTATGATCTCCAACTCTCTTGAGGCTACAACCTCTGTTTTAAAAGAAACAACTTGTTGAGAGCAACACCAACTCTCTTCTTTCTATAGAACCCAATAGAAGGAAGCACCAACTTCCAATCACATAGGAACCAACCTCTATAATAGAGAACAATAGTTCTCCCTTGCACTACCCTGGATTTTTTGGCTACAACCAGATGGAAGCTACAACTCCCTGTGTTCAAGAACCCACTTGAAATTCTGAGGACACCAATCCTCCCTAACACCTCCCTACCAACCTGAAATATAGATCTTTGCTTTTTATTACTTTATCACAGTGATACAAAGTTTATATATGGATTACTAGTCTCATCATTGTTCTGCTATGATTCTCTGCTCTCCTACATCAACGTCTCTCTTGTCGCATGAGTCATTCTCAACAACAACACCCATATATTATCTGTTCTACATTTTTATACTCTCTGTGCACCTTATGTGTCCTTCATATGCAATACCTCTGTATGCCCTTCATTGCATCACTGGTATGCCCTACAAGTTGTTCACTGCAGCTCCTCCTCATGCCTGCATAGCTTGACAGCAGAAAATCACTTCACTTCTCTGTTCTACATGCTTTTCTCATGTCGAGTCATCTCCTGATCATCATGGCAACTATTCATCTTCTATGGTAGTTCTGTTCCCTGTGAGTTCATCATCAGTGGGCGTTATGCTGAGATTCCTTATCTTTTTTGGAAGTCGAGACTCTTCGTCTTCTCTGTCAGTTACAAGCATTCAAATATGGCTTCTTTGGCTTCTATCCCCTTCCTTCGCATGACCACCGACGGTGACCAAGCACTTATTCAAAAGGTGCTTCATGATTTCTGTCTAGTAAGCACTGGCTCCATTTCACGATATGACCTTGGGTTATGAGCTTCATGTGACCAAGCAATTGCGGGCATGTCCAAAGGTGGTTTAGACAAAATTTCTTTTCTCCTCGCAATTCACCATAAGCCTCCATGCATCCTTTATCCAAAGCCGTGGTTTCGATTGCGGCCCACTTATGAAAAATTAAGGCCCAAGCATGTTTTGGCCCCGTAATGGAGCATGACTGTCGATATCATGATATTGATGGTGCTCTTGAATGGATGGTTCAGATATATCCTCTCAAGTATGCAGACTAGATCTCTCCTTCCTCCATCAATGTCTGAGGTTTCCTTCATGATCTAGGCTACGAGAATTTCAACTCTCAAACCCTGTTGACGCTGACTGGATATCTTCAGGAATGGAAGATTTTCTAACATATTTCCTCTTCAATCGATGGATCTATCTTCTTTCCTTTGTCCATGCACAATTCTTGGTCTCAACGATAAGATGACACATTTCCCTCCAAACCAATGGACGATATCTCCTTTGGGTCTCCGTACTTTGGAGATTTCAATTCTCAACATCCGTTTGCTCAGAACACTTTTAGCTGGATTCCACAGATTCTTGCCATGTTTCCTCCTCGAATCAATGGTCCTCATTCATTTTGGGACTTTGGCACTTTGACAATCTCAAACCTTTCTCCTTTGCATTTTCCTGGAGATGACAATCTACTGACGTGTGTCCTCTTTAGTCCAATGACTATCCTCTGCTTTGGGACTTTAGCCTTCGGGACTTCGGGTCTTTGGACGAGTACTGGTGGTGAAAATACCAAAGCAAAACTCTTGGAGTGACGTAACTCTTGCATCACTCGATGATGTGTCATGAGCTGAGCAGCTGCCACGTGTCACTCACATTTGTGATTTCCACGTACCTGAAATGCCGAATCAACTTGACACTTGTCATTGTCTGATTGCACCACATGTCCTTGCAGGCGTAGTATGCCACTTGCCCTTTTTGACGTGGTCTGCTGACATGGTCTACTATGATCTAACGATCATTTTCTGATCTCTAGATCCGACAGTTAATGGAACTTCGCATTCTGGGGATTTCAAATCTCAAACTTTCCTGAGTGTAAACTCCTCGCATCTCTATATATGAAGTGAATGTTGTTCGTTTGATCAGGATCTTGGATTGATGAATCGATCTTTATGCGATGCAACTTTTCTAGATTATCCTGTCCTTCCACTTGAAATTGATCCGACGACTATGATCAAATCGTGACTTTGCATGTCGGGCATTTGAACGTGAGCCAATCCTGACTCTTCCAACTCCCGATATCCGAAATAATCTAGATCAACGACCCACAACCCTCTGTGATCCAATGGTCTAGATATTATCGGAACTTCATGTTTCACGAAGTTGGAGGAATAATCACCTCCCTTCTCCCGACTCTTAATTTTCAAAACTTTCTCTAGATCAACGACCCAAAGCCCTCTATGATCCAATGGTCTGGATCTTATCAAAAATTATCATTTCATGAAGTTGGAGGACTACTCACCTTTGAATTTTCCAGTTCACGAGTCAACGAAATTCTAAACTCTCATCATGTGTCCTTTGGATCCAACGGTTCAGATCTCATCGTGGTTTCACATTTCACATAGTTGGAGGATGGCTCTCAGCCATTATCCTCTTCACAGTTATACTAGATCCAACGACTGTTGTTCCTCGGTGCTCAGATCCAATGGATCATATCTTTACTTATCCTCTACACTTCCTCTTTTCACTGGACTCTGATCTAATAGACATTGGGTATTCAGGATTGGTGATCCAACGACCACTGTCGCTCCCCCTCCTGAGATTTGGCTTTCTCAAATCTCAAAGTGTCAAAGGCCATGACCTTTGATCCTTTTGTGAGCCTTGATGTATGGGATCTCATCTGTGCATCTCAGAACACTATCTCTCCTGAGCTTTGATCTCTGCATGCTGTTTGCATCTTCACCTAAGCTTATGTTGTTCTTGTTTTTCCATCGATGCACACTATGATCTTGCCATTAATGAAAAACACACTCTTCCTATAAACATGCCAACATTGGATTCCAGAACTGTACTGGATCCTTACTAAAATCTACATTCCTTACTTGTGGCAAGTCTTCAAATATGCCACAGTAGGATATTGCATAAACTAAATAAGAAGTCATAAATAAATTCTTTGTCTTGCAGAAGTTTCCTAGCTGAAAATAAACTTCACTTGAAATAATATGATCCCAATCAAACATGGCATATTCATAAACAAAATGGTGAAGAACATACAAAACATATTTTGGGACAATATCCATGGAATCTTGTCCAATGATTCTAGAAAATAACCATGAAAACTCCTTATACATATATTTGAGTGAACACACCTCTATTTGTGAAGAGTTTCTAGAACAATATGATGGATTTATGAGAACATTATCTAGAAGATTTTCCCCTCCATTGTTGGTTTTCGAGAAAGTATAAGCTTCATAGATTTTAAATTTCATGGTAGGTTATGAAAGTCTAAGAATCCTCCTGAAAAATGTAGGTGCCAAAGAGACTGGTGTCCTTCCCTACAACTGAATTATTATTTTCTCATTGTTAAAATTGACCGCACGAGAGAGAACTAATTCTTTGAAATCATATATTTCTGGCATACACTGAACTAATGCAATCCCAAAAGTCTAAACTTTGTTTGAAATCCTTTATTGAGGCGAAAGTGTTGAATACCACTAGAATTCATGGTCCTCTTGTTCTACTGTGTTGACAATGTCTCCACAATGTAGTTATTTTTTTTTATTTGACATACTTGGAAAATATTAATTTGAGTGAATAGGTGGTAGTTTTGTCGAAGTAAAAATTTACAATAAGGATCTAATATCTTACTAAATTCTCCATGTATTTCCTTGATATCACATGCTGTAGCACTTAGTTCCAAATCGTTAATTGCGTGATTTTATTTGTATTTAAGGTGGGGATTTTACGAGAATCATGTAATTTAATAATTGTATTAACTCATAACATGTGCTAGATGATGTGGCAGCATGATCATAAGCATTCTTGGGGAAAGCAACTATGTATCGGATGAATGAAAAATGGTTAAGTATGGAAGTGTAAAGTGAGTAATGAAAGGGGCATTTTGGTGAATGTGGGTTTGTGGGATGTAAGAGATGAATGGGGAGATGGGGGGAGAACTACCGCATCCACAATCAAGAAATAAACTAAGTATAAAAACAATCCATTTTTCATGATGCGAAAGTGAGAGCGTCATTTTGGAGTGGGAGGAAGTGTGAGTTGCATGTTGCAGACCTTTTGGGAGAGTTCTTAGTTCTACAATGGGAATAATGCAAATGGAATATTGGATAAGTATAAGGGGTGTAGAGAAAGGATAATATGAAATAGAAAATGACTAAGTATGGATAATGCGGTCTTGCAGGTTTGCAGGACTGTGAACTCATAATGACTATGAACGATGTTCCTGCAACCCGCATTTAAAAAAACTGACTAAGTGTGGGATATAAGAAAGAGAAAGTATGACTAATAGACTAGAAATTTGATCAACAAATGTTTATCAACATCACTTCCATCATCATTGTCATTATCATCATCATTGTTTTCATCATCGTCATTATCATTGACAACTCATGATATTATTGAAAATATATAATATATAATATACTTAGATATGTTGTTATATTGTTTGAAAAATAAAGGACTTCAATTAGAATCATAATAGAATATTATATGGAATCTTTGTGAAAAAAATCAATGCCTCTAAATAAACTAGTGTGCTAACTATCAAATCATGGTACCTTCTCCTAACTGCTCCAAAAACATGCCCAATTTGCTTGTATACATTTGGTTGCTTGAAGGTTTCAAATCATGTAAGAATTATTGTTCATTTTTTCAAAATATTAAAAGTGTAAGATGTCGACCAACAATTTGAACTTTAAAGTCATTTTTTCAGATTTTTTCTCTCATCTTGATTTTATGGAAATTGCCTCCATTTGCTTGTGTGAGTGAGAATATGGATGGGAATGGAAAGGGGTTGGAAACATGCATTCATATTGGGATAATGTACTCCCATGTGAGAGTTTGGTATACTTATAGGGTGGATATTGTAGAAATTTCGATACAAATTAATGTATTCCTGTGATTCTCCTGATCTAACAATTTCCACCACTTGTTAAATACAAAATTGCTTCTACTATTATTATTGTGGAAGCAATTAAACCATGATCACAACCACAATGCACAAAGTGAAATATCAATAACACACAACACAGAAGTTTTACCGGGAAAGTGTAAAGCTAAAAACCCCACTATCATATATTATGTATATCATGAATCATGAGACAATCTCATACAAAACTCTAATCCAAGAGCTCTCAGTACAATACAATCATCTCACACTGTCATACTAAAGATCCCTCCTGATGTGATCTTTCTGTCCGTTGGGCTACCCGCCCAATCTGCATCCGTGAAGCCATGCAACTTCACCTCATCCATATGTCTGTACCATAATCCATACTCAAATGTGCCCTTCAGATATCTCAGGACATGCTTTCTTGCCTTCCAAAAGAGTTTGGTAGGCTTAACCATCACTTGACTTAGCTGGTTAACCGCATAGCAAATGTCTGGCCTCGTATTCAATAAATACATTAGCGAACCTACTAACTGTCGATAGACAGTAGCATCCACTACTTCTCCAGAAGTAACATCCTCTTTCCTCCAGTTTCCTGGAAGAGGAGTATCCATGGGTTTGCAGCCCTCCATGTGAAACTTACCCAATATCTCTCTTGTATACTTTCCTTAAGACACAAAAAGTTCACCATCTCGCTGCCATATTTCCAAACTAAGGAAATAATGAAGAAGGCCCAAATCCTTCATCTCAAACTCCTTTGCAAGGTCCTCCTTGCATGAGTGTTTCAGTTGCTCATCACCAGTAAGTATTAAATCATCAACATAAAGCACAATGATCAAAATCTTACCCTCCACCACAAACTGGTATAGGTTTGCATCTGCTTCACTTTTGGTGAAGCCCAATCCAATGAAATAGCTATCTATCCGAGTGTACCAAGCACGAGGTGCTTGTTTCAGCCCATACAGTGCTCTCTTGAGTCTGCACACATGCGACTCTCTATCAAAGGTCTCAAAACCTTATGGCTACTCAATTTACACTTCTTCCTCAATGATCCTGTTGAGGAATGCAGTTTTTACATCCATCTGATGAATGCGCCAGCCCATCTGTGCTGAGAGTGCAAGGATGGATCTTATGGAAGAGTACCTAGTGACAGGTGCAAAGGTCTCACCATACTCTATCCCCTCAATCTGTGAGAAGCCCCGGGCCACAAACCTGGCCTTGTATTTCTCCACACTCCCATCAGCAACTTGATTTACCTTGTAGATCCATCTTGAACCTACCACTGATTTATCAATCGATCTTGTGACAATTTCCCATACACTATTTTCGACAATGGAGTCATACTCCTCTACCATAGCATAAACCCAAGTGGGGTCCTGCATTGCTTCCTAAAAGGAAGATGGTTAAATCACAATACATTTTCTCATAAGAGCCATGTATCCAGCAAATCGATCAGGAGACTGTCTCTGCCTGCACTGTGAAATAGGGGCTCCTATATTCTGTGCAACATCTAGTCTCAATCTATCAGCTTCCATGGTGCACTTTCCGCCATTTCTAATGGATGGATCTGCTTGAGTGGTCTCCTCCACTCTATGAACCTCTTCATGTGGCTGATCCACATCTTGAGACTCATCCTTGGGAACCAGCAGTTCCTCTTCTGCATGCAAGTCTAGCTCCCTCTCAAGCGACAAACGCATGGCTTTCCCCTCACCGAATTTTATATCCTGTTGCATAACAGTCATCTTACTGTTCGAAAAATACACACGATAATTATGGGGTGTTTCTATGTACCCCACAAATATCCCAACTTCAGTAGTCGGTTCCAGCTTCTTCCGGGCATCCTTGTTTACATGCACATAAATAGATGAACCAAAATTTTTAAAATGAGAAACATCAGGTTTCTTACCAGTAAAAGATTCTTCGGGTGTACTCATGCCAAGTACTCTATGAGTAAAACGATTCTGCACATAAACCACAGTATTTCATGCTTATACCCACAAATGCAATGGTAGGCCTTGATCATGCAACATCGCTCGTGCTGCACCCACGATCATTTTGTTCTTTCTCTCCGCGACCCCATTTTGCTGTGGGTTATGAGGTGCTATGAGTTCTCTTCGAATTCCTTCTCTGTTGTATAATTCTTTGAATTCATTAGAGATGTATTCTCCACCATTATCGCTCCTTAGAGCCTTCACTTGCTTCCTCGAATCTTTCTCCACCAATGCTTTAAACTCACAGAACTTTGAGAATGTTTGATCCTTCTTCTGCATGAAGAATATCCAGCATTTATGAGAAACGTCATCAACAAAAATAATATAATACCTATTTTTTTCTGTTGAAGCAACCGAGAATGGTCCACACACGTCCATGTGAACTCTCTCTAGGATTACCGAAGCACGGTTCTCCTTTTCATGAAAGGTGGACTTTGCATACTTCCCCAAGGTGCACCCCTTGCACTGATCTGACTGAGCAAGTGTTCCCCTTGGAAGTCCAATAGATATTTGCTGCATGATCTTCAAGGCTCCATGATGAAGATGGCCTAATCTCTTGTGCCATAATTCTCCCTCATCTCGGCTCACCACTGTTTTTGCCTTGCCTATCATGGCACCGCAGCCATCTACCTGTAGCATATAGAGATTCTTAACTCGAATCCCTATCTTCTTGACTTGACCTATTGCTTTATGTCGCAGGTAGGCTATACCACTGCTAAAAACAACATCATAGCCTCTGTCCTCCAACATTGCAACTGAGACCAAGTTTTTCTTTAGACCTGGAACATGCATAACATTTTTCAATTGAAATGGTTTACCTGACTCCCTCTGAAAGGTAATGGTACCAATACCAGTTGCACTGTATTTTCCATCATCGCCCATCTTTATATGCATTCTGAGATCTTTCTCCTCCAAGTCAATGAAAGACTCTTTATCTCCCGTCATGTGAAAGGAAGCGCCACTATCCAAATACCACACAGATCCTGATGCACTTGAATCCATGCATGCGATCAAAGCGAAGTCAATATCAAATTGTGAGACAAGAGCCTCACCAGTTGCAGCTCCAACAACCGTCTTGTTCTTCTTCTTCTGCGGACAGTTAGTAGCAAGATGCCCACGTTCGTGACAGTGAAAACACTTCACTTTGGACAAATACAACTTCTTGACTTTAGAATCGTAATTTGATTGGGATTTATTCCATTTCCCTTTCCTTTCCTTTGCAGTCAAATCACAATAGTCTTCATCATCACGCTTTGATGAAGATCCATCTCCGATGTTCCTCCTAAACTCCTCTTGCACCAGATTCGACCATAGTCGTTCCCAATCCGATAATTTTTCCCTTCCATTGACAGAGTCTTGATAACTGTGCCAACTCTTAGGAATCCCTAGGAGCACCAAGCTCACCAAATCATGAGAAGCCATTGTTATTCCCACACTTCCAAGCTCATCCCGACATTGGACAAAATTTGTGAGATATTTTGGAATGGTGTCGCCTTTCTCCATCTTAATCTTCCTGAGTTTATCTTTGAGCGCCAATTTCCTATGGTCGCTACTGTTTTGGAACA
>ML781582.1:368614-419474 GCA_009831015.1 Picea engelmannii
GTTCGCACCTCACTTCCGTGACTCCGTGGCCTCCGTGGCTCTGATACCATGTAGAAATTTCGATACAAATTAATGTATTCCTGCGATTCTCCTGATCTAACAATTTCCGCCACTTGTTAAATACAGAATCACTTCTACTATTATTATTGTGGAAGAAATTAAACCATGATCACAACCATAATGCACAAAGTGAAATATCAATAACACACAACACAAAAGTTTTACCGGGAAAGCGTAAAGCTAAAAACCCCACTATCATATATTATGTATATCATGAGTCATGAGACAATCTCATACAAAACTCTAATCCAAGAGCTCTCAGTACAATACAATCGTCTCACACTGTCATACACAAATTAGCAAATACATGCGCCAATTCTTGTGTCCAGACAACCTGCCTCCTCTGCACAAACTCTGCAATCCAAATTCTCACAAAATCAAATGAATTGTTTGCACATGCTCATAATCATATCCACTGCATGTGTGAACAAATCACAACTGATAGCCAACTGTCCCTTTCACCTATTATCTCAACTGGTGTCCATTGGAATGACACGCATGTAGTTAACCATGGCAAGTCTTCAGTTGCATGCGAGTTAACTGATTGTGAATTAATGAATAATTAATTCACTAAACTCACACTAATACAACTAAGCTTAACTCACTTAACTACACTTGTAATTCTGTTACAATTCCAAATCACTCAGTTATGACTGAGATAATAGATTAATATTTATTGTCTAATTTAATTAAGGGAAAACTAAATTAGACACATGTTTCTTGTTGACTTTTCAACAAAGATTATACATAATTATCCCATGGATTTAATCAATCCATTAAATTCCTCCATATGGAAGGATTGCATGCACAAGACGTCAAACTCAATCTACCACCACCTCTACCAACACAAAACCCCATGTAGATGTATGAAATTTGCAACACGAATCGCATACTTGATAATTATATTTCCATGAAATAACTAAAAATAAATTAAATCCAAATTAAAACCAAACTTTGGCATTGGAAAAATATTTTATATCAATATTATGTATAATAAACATACTATATATATTATATATTATATATAAAATAATAAACACATCATATAATAATAATAGTAATAAAAATATTTTTTATCATACCTATAACAATAAACATATAAACATGTAAAATAATAAACATATAAACTATGTTGACATTCTCACTGTAGTTCCCAAAACTCCTGCACTATTCATTCACACAATTTGAGTGAATAACCACCCGTTGTATGGAGAAGAGACATACCCACTAGCAAGTGACCCCCCACCTACTACTATGGAAACCCTAGACTTGTATAATTGACAAGAAACAATAGTCTTTGAACACACGAGATCACAATCTCACAATGTTGATGTAGTAGGGTAACCAAATGCCCCCTAAAACAATGAATCCACAATCATTTCTTGATGTTGATTTTGATATGAAGATGGAGGGAGAAGAGGTGGTATATTTGTTGTGTTTTGGTGTAATATAGATATTATTTAATTATTATTGACTTGGATCTTTTCATGTTACTCTCAAACTCCTTCTATTCCTTGGTCATGGTTGTCTTGTATAATTTTCGTTAGAGTTTCCATGAAATTTCAAACCACCACTCCTCATCCTACTTTTCTCGTGATATATGTTGTTGGATTTGTTTTTTAACCTACCATAGTTGTTGTTTGGTATTTACTCTATCCAAATCCTCATTTTACATGCCTATTTAGGCACAATGATGTCTCTTTCTTAGCCTTGAATTTGTTTGGTGTTGATTCATTCCCTTGGACGACCATTACTTATGGATTTATATATTACAAACTAAGTTCTTGGAATTGAGACTTGTGTGTATTCTCCTTGCATGATATAAAATATTACATCATAAAATGGACCATGGTATTTCATGTAAGTGTATATGAGTTTTTTGGTTTTATTTGAGATAATGGGTGTAAGAAATGTTTTTCTTGGCTATGCATTTCAACCTCATCATTCTGTCTTTATTTTGGTTGGTTACTAATTTGAGCCTGCCTTATATGCACATAATTTAGGCAAGTAATAAGGCATGCCATCATGCTAATAGTGGTTATCTTTGAGAACCTACTTCACTTCATTTAGAAATATTTGTGGATATCCATTTTCCAATCACTTGAGCATTTTGAAAAATAAATGGTTGTCCAACACATAAAATCATTGGAATAATTCTCTTTCCATGCACATGGATACAATTATATCACTAGGGTATGAATCTTATCCACCATTCATTTTAATAACATTCTTAGAGTATCCTTATGAAAAAAGACACAAAAATCATAGTAAACCAAATCAAATGATGATGCAGGAGCATCGTTAGCAAGCACATGTGGAGAGACAACTCAGTGCCTTAGCATGCCTTTGAATCATTTCATAATCTTAACTGCTGACGTTTCCCACAAATCGTTTTTGAGCTGATTGAAAAACTGAAGAATATCAAATGCTTGGGAGTTGAATGATCATGAGTGATCTGGGAGTTTCACTTCTGGAATTTAATGTAATGGAAATTAAGTAGCAGTTAGTTTTTTTTCTCAAGTAGACAAGTAGTCAAAGGGAACCCTAGGAGCCCTCTAGGATAAATAGAGGTTTTGTATGCCCGAATGAGGTTGCTGCAAATTAGTAGGAGATTATTATGATTTAGTTGTTGCTGAGTTTTAGTTCTTGTTTTATCATAGATGTATCCATTTACATTTGAATGAATATAACATAGGAAAATTGATCCAATGCATGGTGTTGCTATTGTTTACAATTCCCTGCTATTTTGTTTTCATGAATGAATGAGTTATGTTATTGAGTATATGAAACTGTGAAGTGTTTGGATACATTTCAATTATTTCTCTTCATTGATTTCATGCAAGGTGTGCATACAGTCCACAAGGAGTGCGCTGACAGAGTCTGTTTTGACTTAGAATCTCAGAAGAGATAGTTTGAAACTTCCATTTGCAATGAGTGCAAAGAGACTGTTGCAAGGTGTGCAAAATCACCACAAGAACTTAAGTCTTATGTGAGAATATTCTGCAAGGAGTGACAGAGTTTGTTTCGAATCATAAGCTCAAAAGAGATAGCATAAAATTTCCATTTGCAAGGAGTGCAAAGGGACTGCTGCAAGGCATGCACAATCGCTCGCAAGAAGCCAAGTATTGTGTAAGAATCTATTGCAAGGAGTGCACAGATCCGAAATTCAACTAAGTGTCAAAGTAACCCTCTAAGGAGTCAAAGGGTTCAAGAGGGAAATCTCAAGAGAGATAGTAGGAGAAATATTCAAGGGAAATGGAGTTTTGAAAGTTTCACGATTCATTGACTAAGATCCGTTCAAGAGGGAGTGGGATCATTCCAAATCGTTGGATCTAGAAAAAGTACATGAGCTTTAAGTATCCGTGTGCACAAAGGAGAGAGGATTCTCCAAATTCCTGAAGAGGCTAGGGACCATCCATCATCTAGAGGGACATGTGGCATAATATCTACAACTTCAGAAGTTTGTAGACAGGGAGAGAGTGAAATTTCCGAAGAGATGAACTCGATATTGGTCATTGGTCGCCAGGGGGTTACATGTTAACAAATCTGAGACTTCGGGGGAAATTCACTTTGAGGATATCAATAAGGATTTGAAACTCCTAAACCCTGAAGAACCGAGGTACATCATATCCATCCAATTCAAAAGGACACATGTCGACAGATCGTCGTCTTCAGGTGAAAGTACTCCAAGAGAAAACAAAGACTGAAAGTTGAAACTCCTGAAGCCCGAAGAGAGAAGTGAACCACAATCATCAATTGTGAGGGACACACATCAACATATCATCGTCTTTAGATGAAAGTTATCCAGGAGAAAATGAAGACTGATATTTTAAACTCGCAAATCTAGAAGATAAAAGTGAACCACAATCATCAATCTGCGAGGGACACACATCGACATATCGTCGCCTTCAGATGAAAGTGCTCCAGGAGAAAGCGAAGACTGAGAGTTGAAACTCTCAAAGTTAAAAGAGTCGAAGTGAGCCACAATCATTTATCTATGAGGGACATGCATCGACATATCGTCAACTTTGAGTGGAAGTCCTGTAGAGGAAACAAGAGTTGAGAGTTGAAAATCCTGAACACTAAAAGGAGAAATCAATCATAGTCATTGGTTTGGAAGGAGGGCATGTGTCACTAGATCATGGAGATATGGGAGTGCATGAGAAAGGAGGAAAAGGGTCACTGACTGATATATGAACAAGGCAGAGAGAGGACATACCTCAACTGTTGATCAAGAAGTAATTCCCGAGATCCCAAGATCGACGGTCGTGCTTAATTGCGGGGACAAAAAGTGATTGGGTTTTAAAAATTTGAGAGCAGGCCATAATCGAAACCACGGTATTTATAGAGGGATACATTCCAGCTAATAGTGAATTGCAGGGAGAAAAGAGGTGTGGTCTCACACCACTCTAGGCCGCCCCACAATCGCATGATTATGTGAGGACATGGCCTGAGGTTACATACGGGAGAGGGCTAACGGGAGAGGAGCTAGTGCCCGAAACTTGAGAGTTCAACAATGCGAAGGAAGAGGTTGGGGGTGCCATAGAACCTACACCAAAACACTGAAAGGACTTGTGTTAAATTTCAAGTGAGACCATTAAGGTTTCAGAGAGCCGATTTGGCTCGGAAGTCTAAGATCCTTGACCAGGAGGTCGCGTTGCCCCTTAGGAGAGAAGGGGGGTCTGCATAAATTGGTATCAAAGCCTAAAATTGTTTTCAGGAAATGAAAGGGAGGTTGAAGTTGTACTCTGTGTGTGAGAAACAGTCAACACAATGCCACCAAGAGACGTGTGGAACCACCTTTAGCCAATCACGTTGTAGAAAGAGGAATGAGAGATATTCATGAAAGATTAGAGGCGATGGAGGAAATGAAGAGGAGGGAACCTGATACTGGGGACATGAGTGATGCAAAAAGTGAAGAAATAGAAGTCGAAGAAGTTGTAGGGAATGTTTTTTCCAAAGAACACTTACTGAGAGCAATTGTTAGATTAAGAGCTAGAGAAAAGATAGACATCCAAATGTATGAAGGAAATTTGGATGTTGAAGAGTTGTTGGATTGGATAAGATCCATGGACAAATATTTATACTATGAAGATGTCGATGAGGAGAAGAAGATGAGACATGATGTCACCATGCTAAAAGGTCATGCAAAACTGTGGTGGGATGAATTGCAAGCTGAGAGGAGAATCAAAGGCAAACAAAAGATAAATAATTGGGACAAGATGGTATCCAAGATGAAGGCTAAATTCATGCCCAAAGATTATCAGATAAATATGTTCATGAAGTTGCAGAACCTGATACAGAAGGGTATGACAGTGAAAGAGTACACAGAGGAGTTCTACAAGATGAATATCAGGACTGGACAATGAGAGAAGGACGAGGAAAAAGTTTCCAGGTATATAAATGGCCCGAGGTATGAAATCTCAGATGAGATCATCACGATGTCAGTGAGGACAGTAGAGGATGGTTATCATATTTCTCTGAATTCATAGGATAATTTGGCTAGGAAACAGAGTTAACAAAACAGAGGTAGAAGCCCAAGAAAAGGCAAGGGATTTTCCCATGATAAGAAACAAAAATCCAAAAGCGATACCGAGAAACCACACAATCAATCAAAAAGCTGAGGAAGTTCCCAAGGAATACAAGGTGGTGGAAGAAGTTATTCTAGAGGAATATGAATAAGTAGAGGAGGAGAAGTAAGGTGTTATGCCTGTGGAAAGACAAGACACATGTCTTGGGAACATCCCAAGAAAAATCGAGAAGGAGGGGGTGAATCTCACATTTAGGAAGCACATAAAAGGGATGTTGAAGCAAAATGTGCAAAGGATGGAAAATCCCTAATGTTGAGGAAGGTTATCTTAAAACTAGAGCCGAAAATTGAAAATCCAGTATAGAGGAACAATCTATTCAAGACAACTTACAAGAATAAAGATAAAGTATGCAAGGTGACAATTGATAGTGGGAGAACTGATAAATTAGTATCCACAAAGATGGTGGAGAAATTGGAGCTGGAGACAACTACACATCCGAAGCCATATAAAGTCTCATGGTTGCAGAAAGGACACCAGGTAATGGTCACTAAACAATGCCTTGTTGAATTTAAGATAGGAGGATATAGAGATGAAATTCTATGTGATGTGATTCCCATGGATGTATGTCATGTTTTGTTGGGAAGACCATGGAAGTTTGACATAAATGTCATTCATGATGGGAGAAAAAACACTTACACCTTGGAGAAGAATGGTAGGATACACATGTTGCTGCCAATAGAGGAGAAGAAAGTAAAAGAGGAAGCCAACACCAACATACTTCTCATGAGTGGGAAGGAAATCCTGAGTAAGGTTAAGAAGGAACAAGAGATGCAGTTTGTTGTGGTGAGGAAATTGTTATAACCCTAAATTTCTCTACATATGCATACCTGGCACTTGGCCCTCTTGCATTTTTTTCCAAGCCATCACTGAGTTGCTCTTCTAATTTTTTTTTTTTTTTTGAAGATGTACATGCCCTGCTCCACTACTGCACACGTACATACACTTTCTGCACCACTACAGCCCATGTGCATACACATGCTGCACCACTATAGCTCATGTATACTTTAAAAAGTTGCAAAAACTAAAAAGTTGCAAGGAATTTGTTGAGATTATAGGCTATTGGGTAGTTTCCCAACTAATCTACTACCTATAGCCCGTCACCCAACCGAATAACCATCCTTTTCGGATATAAAAAGAGGTTTTGGGGTCGCATTCCATATCTAGAAATAAGAACAGTGAAAATCTACCCATTTCACATCGCCTCCTTGCCCCAAGCATTTGTAGCCTTGTTGTGAGAATTACCTCAGAATTCCTCATTTTTCCCTTTTTCATCCATAAGAACCCAATACATTTCCCAAGAAGAAGGTTGAGAGGATAAAGATACACATAGGTTCACTTGGAGCTTGTTGAAGAGGAGCCCGAACCAGGTTCGAGGAGTAGTAGTTGACTTTGGTTGTAAGTGATCCTTGTATTATCAATAAAAGAAGTACTTTCCCTGTCCCAAAACATGATGTGTCGAATGTTTGCATTTGTTTTATGTTTATTCTAACATCTAACCCTTATTTGTGTATGAAATGCATGCTTGTAGTTCTTTGTTTATCTATCTTTGAATGCAGGTTGACCTTGGGAGGAGGTTTGCAGTCAGCGAAGCTATCAAGTGCGAGAGGATAAACACCGGATGCGGAGTAAAGGTAAAGTTACCAGATCCTTCTCATTTTTCTTTTCTTGCATAAGTTTGGGGTATGTTTGGGGTAGTTAGAGAAGTAGGAGAATTTTAAATGGTTATTGATCTGCCTACATTATAAACCCTGGTGTAGCCATAGGGGGGGGTTTCCCGCTAGCATAACTAGCAACCGTACTGGGGATACCTCTAGGGTTTTAGGGAATTTATTTTTTGGGTGTTTGATTGGTTTTATACCTTTTGAGTTTTTGTTGAGTCTGCTGAGTCTTTTAAGGGATTCTGGTCTCCTATTAGTGTCATACCAGTTCTTCCTGCCCTCTCAGTTAGTTAGTTTATTTATTTTTTTGAGAAATTATAGAGGTGTATGCACCTTGCTATGGGACAACATGCCTACATACGTGCCCTTCTTTATAGAAACCCCCCTGTACATATGCATACTTCTTAAGCATCAATAGCGTACTTGTTTCAAGAAACTATTTTTAAGAAGAGGCAATCAACCTCTTCCCTGATTGAGGTTTTACTTCTCAGGGTTTCTTGACAGAGTTTAGTGTCTCTGTTTTTACAGTCATAGCTTGGGTTAGATTTTAGTTTACTTGTTTTCTTGTGTTTCCTAGAATTTTTAGCTTGAATTTTAAGAAAAATGAGTTGCATTTTGAAAAACAATTCCCCCTCATGGCCAAGGGGGGGGGCATGAATCATGTATTCATCAGTTTCTTTTAGAATATTTTGTTATTTCTTCTTTGATTGGAAGAAAATATATAAAAAAAAACTTAGCTTTTTAGGTCTCTTTCTTTCTTGGCATTTTCTTTGCATTGTTATTTGAAAAGGAAAAATAATTTAGCTTAGTGTTGTGTTTTCTTCTCATTTTAAAAGCATTTCAAAAAAAAGAATAAGAAAGGTAATCCTCTTTTCTAGTGTTCTTATAAGTTTCATTTTTCGCAAGAATCTTAACAACATCAGTTGCACTACCACACCCCTTTTGAGTAAATCAATCCATTTAAAACGAATGCTAAATTTAAAAATAACTAGACTTTTATGTTTCTAGGGTCAATCGACTAATTTAGGGTTAGATCCTTGAATTAGGTTGGAGATGAAACTATTCAAGGATTTTAAACAAACATCGGAGTTAGAGCCAGGGAGTGTTAAAGTCTAGTGATGTGAAAGTTATCTAGGACCCCCCTCTAACACAATGGATAAACATGAGGTTGTGTGAGGAAAGGCAGTGGAGATAACACCTCCAAACCTGGACTAAACGTTGTGGGGAAGGCATATTGAGGATCTGTCGTGGGATACTATCGCTCACATTTTCCTATGGAGCTTTGTGGACCTCGAATCTATTCGATATCCTCGGTTGTCTTCTAGAACACTTGATTTTAATACCCTCGGTAGGTTTTAGACTTGTTATCCTCGCATTGCGGTCCACCCAACTATCGACTGTACTCGCATGGTGACTACTTGTGAGCTGGAAACTTAGTTGACTTTATTCTAGGGACTTACAAGGGTGACTACGGGGGTATACCATGATACCTAGGGTAGACGTTGGGTCACACTTTGCAGATTATACTTGGAGGGTGCTTCCATTTTTAAGTTGCACTTGCACCAGTAAGTTTCTCTAGTGTTGGCTGGCGTAACTGTTCTTCCTACCAGATAGTGGTCTGCTTGATTTTCCTTTAGGAATTTTTAGTGTGTGCTCTGTGCTCCCTAGTTTTCCATAGTGATTTATTCATTCGTTTCTTTCTGTCTCTGACCTAAGGTGGTAGACCGCCCACTTTGTCGGTCGTGAGGAATTTTTGGTCTTCTGCTTAGAAACGTGGAGCCACATCTTTATAGGAATTTTTTTTATATCACTGGTTCGCCAGAGTCAGTGCGTGAGACTTTTACAGAATTAAAAGATCCTGTAAGGGGAGAACCTATGCATAAGATCTTCATGGAAAACGTTCCCGATGATTCCAACCAAGGAACCCCTTTCCAAGGGGATTCTTGTGCTTTTCCTTTCTTCGGAAAAGTTGGTGTCCCTTTGATGGCCACTTTGTACATTCCTGGGTTGAGTGTAGGACTACCGATTTGGTTGGGTACCATTCCAAATGTCCTGAATTATCTTGATGCTTCTCAGTTAAGCACCTTATGTCACATGCACCATGTTTATGTTCCTTCGCCAACAAAGTCTTCTCCTAGTTCTACCTTCCCCAATGAAAGTATATTTACTATTAACCGGAAGTCTAAATGAAATAGAAAGAGGAAGAATAGTAAGAAGAAGTCACCAACCTATGCAAGTCATGTTGAAGATGTGAAACGAGCTACTGCAATTCATGCTGGGGGCATGGATTGTGTTGAGAAACCTATATGGATAGGATGTAAGCCTAAGTTCCCTTGTAAGATTTGCAAGGGAGATCACCTTAATCATATATGCCCTGGCATTCCAGATGTACAAAGATTGTGGTACATGTCTGCAAGCTCTTATGATTTTGAGTCTTTTGAGGTTTCCTCACATCCTATTCAACCAATGGTTGAAAAAATGGTCATGTCGATGCAGTCTTCGAATGATCCCTCTCTTCTCTTGGAGAATGTTGAGTCTACCAAAGTGGTCACATCGATGCAATATTCATTTGATCCCACTCTTATCTTGGGGAGTGATGTGTCTACTGACTATGTTTTTAGCATTTCTAGTTCAATACTTTCAGAACTAGGGGGCATTCCGCTCACTTCAAACAAACCCCCTCCAAGCCCTAGGATGGTTTGCTTTGATTGCAATTATCTTGTTGAGCCTTGTATTCCTTCTTTTTCACCTTTTCAAATAACTGTTGAAGTTAATTCAACAAAAAAATTTCGATGTATTATGGATGAAGGAGCCTCTGCAAGTATTTTATCCTCCTCGATTTGGAAAGTCTTGGGATCTCCTGAGCTTGTGTATGCTTCATTTCTATAGTTAGAAAACCCCCCTTATGGACTACACTAGGGTTAAACATGTAGGCATATATAACCATCTAAAAGTCTCCTACTTTTTATAAATACCCCAAATATACCCCACATTCATGCACATAATACCAAGTGAAAAGATCCGGTAACTCTACCTTTTACTCTGCGTCCGGTGTTGATCCTTTCACGTTTGATTGCTCCGCTAACTAAAAGCCTCCTCCCAAGGATGGCATGCATTCAAAAATAGATAAAAAAGGAACTAAAAACATGCATTTCATATATTAATCATGGGTTAAATGTGAATATAAAAAACAAATCAAACATAGACATTTGACACATCATTTTTCGGGACAAAAAAAGTATTGCTTTTATTGATATCACAAAGTTTACTTACAATGAGATCGGTAGCTACTCCATGAACTTGGTCTGAGATCCTCTTCACCAATATCCAATTTCTCTTCAACATATCTTTCTCCTCTCACACTTCTTCTATGGAAATGACATAGACTTATGATGGAGGAAAAAGGGCTAAAATAGGAAATTCTGATGTAAATCTCACAAGGTGGCAGTAATTCTCGGGGAAAGGAGGGGATGTGAAATGGAAGAGTTTCATTGTTCTTATGCTTGTCTTAGGAATGATACCCCAACACCTCCTTTTATATGGGAAAATGATGGTTATTCAGTTGGGTGATGGGCTATAGGCGGTGGATTCGTTGGGAAACTACCCAATATCTCGTAATCTCAACGAATTCATTGCAAATTTTTATTTTTTTTAATTTTTGTGTGTATACGCGAGCTGCAACAGTGCATCTAGCGTACGTATGAGAGATGTAGTGGTGAAAAAAGCATGCGCAAGTGAGAATTAGTGGTGTAGGGCGCATACATCTTCAAAAATAGGGGTTTTTAGAAGAATTGCTCAGTGATGGCTTGGCAAAAATAACAAGTAAGAGGGCCAAAAGTTAGGTATGCATGTATGGTGAAATTTAGGATTATAACATATGCCCCCTAATGTGTGAGGTTAGAATAGAATCCGATGGCTGAAATATATTCCCAAATCTTCACCAATGTATGAAGCAAGTGAGCCCGGGACCATAATTCGGGAGGTGCCATCTGCAAAAATAACAATTGTCTCACCGAGGTAGGCATACCCATGATCGGGATGAAATAAATCATGGCTTCCAATCAAATAAACTGTAGATCCATGTCATATAATTATATATAAATTTTAGCTGCGAGAAATATACAACGGATCTACATCTCAAAATCAAAGATATACATGTATAATATCCATCTTCAAGAAGCCAAATGATGCCCGATGGATGGATATGAGGCCTTCAGATCTCGAGAAAAAACTTCAATATATTCAAAACTTAGGTAGGAGTGTAATGTGAGTGTACAACTTCACTACCTAGAGGTCTTCGACAACTCCTCGGGGAAAAAACAAGATGATCTTGGTGACCAGGCATAGAACTTCATTGATTTCGAACATGGACTTGATTAGAATTTTGGGATGGCCGGGCATGAGGTCAAGAGAAAAACTACAAAAAGGTCAAATCAGGTTGGTTAAAACTTCCCTTGGAAAATAGCACGACATATGATCAGATTCTGACAACATGACATTGACATAAGTTCACGATGCAGGAGGCAACACAAATTCTCCATGTGTTTGGAAGGATAACCAAATGGAGGAGAACACAACTCTATGAAGTGAGAACAAATTCCTAAGGTCATATTAAATCCCAAATATTGACAACAAATGAAAGGATGTGCTTTGTCTAAGGGAGACTCAATGTGCTGCCATAAAAAGAAAATAAATTTCCCATCCTCTTTTTGGGGTATATTTTATTTTTTTTTGTCTTTTTCAATAGTTTTGGAGAGCTTGAAAAAGAATAAAATAATGCTACGTTAAAAAGGAGGAACAAGTGTCGCAAGCATACTAGTTCCAAGCGCAAGGAACACACTAATGGTCATAGCAAGGAGACATGTGTTGGAAAAGGACACTTGGGGAAAATTCCTCCATGGGTCAAGGTGTCAGGTCGCAGAGGCAAAGTGCTACAAGTATTGCGTATAAGGCATGCTTCAAAGGTTCAGTTGAGAGCAACATGGAGCCAACATTAGGCCAAAGACGCAGAGATGAAATTGTGATTAGCACGACATGATGAAACCCCCTTCAATGTATTTTTCATGAGCCCAGAGAAGGTAAGATCGATGGTTTTTTCACATTTAGAGAGCCTGAAAAAATGTTAAGAAGACTCCACTGGGGTACCTTTTTCGAAGGTAGTATATTCGGTTCGAAAAAGGGATAAAATAGCACCGAAAATATGTTTATTCAAAACCATTTTAACGAGTGTGACACAGACAAGATCACTCATAAATATTTTCAATTTTAAGGAGTCTGAAGAGAGCTTAACTATGGACTCACAATCTTTTTCTAGATTTAGTCTCCTTAGCCCGAAAAAGTATAAAATCTACTTACGAGAAATCTCCCAACGAGATGAATCTCCCAAAGCATTCCTTTTTCCTCCTTAATCTATAGGCCAGAAAAAAGGGTAAACTCATGCCAATAGATGTTTTTCTAGACCAATTTAACGAGTGTGAAAGAACAAGGTCACTCGATGATCTTTTCAATTTTAAGGAGTCTGAAAAGAGCTTAAATATGGACTCCATACAAGATGTTTTTATGGACCAATTTAAAGAGTGTGAAGGAAAAAGGTCACTCGACAATATTTTCAATTTTAGGGAGTCTGAAAAGAGCTTAACTATGGACTCCGTGGGGTTCCTTTTTCATAAATTTAGTCCCTCAGGCCCGAAAAAGGGTTAAAATTATACCTGAGAATACTCTTCTAGCGAAAAGAAGTTCCTAGAGTATACCTTTTTTTGTACAATTGACCATCTGAACCGAAAAAGGGGTAAACTACCGCCAGAGAGATGTGCCTTCAAATTTTAGTTTGGTGAGCGTGAAGAGAAACATGATCGCTCGACAATCTTTTCATGTTTAGAGTGTCTGAAAAGGGCTTAAAAGAAGACTGATTTTTGGGAGTCTCGAGGGTGAGGCCAAGAGCGATAGAAAATCGAACATATGAGGCTCAATCTCGTAATCAGGACAAGACTAACAAGGAATCCTGAGCCTAAAGTCATTAATAATGACATGGATTCCAAAATGCAGCCAGGATCTACCTAGGGCATCCATGTAGAGGTAGGCTCTACCACCTAATTACAACACTTCTAAAGAAGAAATGTTGGTTCCATGTTGTAGTTCGGTGGGATCAATCCTATTGAAAAGAAAAAAAGACAACTAGATGCAACAAGTGGAGGTGGAATCCTAACTTAAATGCAAAAAGTTGGAAAAACGACTTTTACCAAAGAATCTTTAAAAGTGACCCATCTCCCAAAACGTTTTCCAAACCAAAAGTGAAGTGTATCATGAAATCCAATGAGAATTTCAAGAACCACATTAAATGATTTTCAAGCCAGAAAAAAACGTCAAAAGGGTCCAAAAAGTGGCAAAAAAGGACAAAAACGTCTATAAATAGAAGCTGACAGCGCATTTTCACCATTGCAAATTGAGAATTGACGAAAAAGCCAAAAAGACCCCTTTGCCAAAAGAGTTGATTTCGAGAGATTCAGAGGACAAAACGAACTTCCGCTTGGACCAAGTAAGTACAAAACAACCCCTCTTTCATTTCAATACTTCATTTATTCATTTATTTTAGTTTTGGGGGAGGAGCGCCCTCTTAAAAAAGGGCATCCCTACATGTACGCAGGCATAAAACAATCTGCCCACGTGCATACACGAATGTGTCCACTACAGCCTACGTACACCCTCAAGAACATTGAAAAAATGAAAAGAAAGAGTTTACTCCTCCTTTGAAATTGTTGTGTGACAGGATGTATGTCCAATAGAGAGAGAGGGAGCACAAAGAAATTGATATCTTGATCGAAGAGGACCCTGCTTCTTTCGCCGTATTTAAACAATGCAGGTTGTGGAAATTATTCCGATGTCCACTCATGAGGGCACAACCCAGGCTGCTAAATGACTTGGTGGACTATTTTAACCCTGATGCAGAGACATTTATGCTCGAGGGGTAGCTGTTGAATCCAACAACTAAGGACATCTATTTTCTGACTGGCCTCTTGAGGAGAGGGGAACTAGTCAACTTGCGTGATTTTCTCCCAGGGCCTCACAACATTGCCGAGTTGATCGGGTTACACTGTGAGGTTGGTACTAAGAAGGTAGGTTCTTAGGTGCCAATCCACAAGATCACCAACCTATCACCGAAGGTGATAGTTCTACTCATTGGGTGGATTACTGGATTCCCAGCCTTACAATAGGCCTCTCAGGTGCACATGCATTGTGCAATACAATGCTTAAATGCATGAGCGTTAGACTGGAGCACAACCATGATAGACTGGATGAAGAGACAACTCATATAGTGTCATGGGTGAAGAAATAAGAAATTTGGATTCGACACCATTTTATTCTCTTTCTTCTTCGAGAGGGTACCCAACCTCAGTCCACGAGAGACAGTATGAGGGCACGTGGCCTCCTTCCCAACAATGTGTAGGTGGGAGGCGCTATTTCCATGACAGGGGGGAGGGAGTACCATAGAGGCCTTTGATGATACCTTCTTTGACTGGTGGGCATGATAGATTCTAGATATAGAGGACTACCCCTATGCTAGACTCAACTTCTCCAGGGATCCAGACATGCCTGTACCTCTCGAGGAAGAGCGAGGAGAGATAGGTACGTTTGTTTTTAAAAGTTATTTAATTTTTATTTATTTTTATATATATCATTTTTTTATATGTACCAAAGTATCTGACAACTATGTATCTGTTACGTATAGATGTGGGACCTATGCGTCTAGCAAATTTTGCGAGGAGCATGCAACGTCCTCGACTAGAGGAAGCACTAGCAATAGCTGTCGGACCAACAACAACAACAAGGGGACCTCTAGCTGGAGAGGCTGAGAGAGTATTGAGACAGATGGAGTGGAACCTCACCATGCTCACTTGTACAGTGCCTATGGATGAGATCAAGGATCTCCTACCATCGATGTAGCCTCATGTAGTCGGGGTGCCACAGTCTTGGGTCCAGCTCTTCTAGCATTTGTAAAACGTTGTTTTTCACTATGGTAGGGCCAATAGGCCCCATGCTTAACTTAGGTTGGACCACTTATGTGCCGAGGGCACTCTTTTTGTATACTTTTTAGGGCATAATCCCTGCAATGTATGCTAGATATATTATTTTTGAGGTTCTTGTGCCAACCTATGTACTCTGAGACTTTTGATATATATATATATATATGTGTATTTACATATTTTATGTCTTATGGATCACATTTTTTTAAATGTATGTACATGTGTATGTGTGTGTTTCTTTTTATTTGTGTGCAATATGCCAATCTAATACTTTATTATCTAGAGTATCAGTCATTTGATTTAGTCTCCTAGGAACATGGATATACGTAATGTAATTAAAGTATTGTTCTAAGAGACATACCCTAAGGAATCATTTGTGTAGAGTAGGATCATAAACGTGGTAAACCCCATTTAACTGGGACACAACCAACTGAGCATCTAAGTAGACCTGGAGGTAAGAGAACTATGCGACAAAGTGTCATGAAGAAACTCTATTATTGGACTCTACTCGACGACATTGTTTATGGCATCACCTAAACAGATACCTCCAGTAGATAGAAACTATCCCAAAGGTGTGAAGATCACCCAAGCTGCGGAAGAAAGCCTCTGAGTGTGTTGGCTAGCACTGTCTGCAAACCCAACGAACACCTCTGATTCAATTGAAATCTTCCACAATGAAAAATATGACATCAATAACGATACATCCATAAAACAAAAAGAAAAAACAAACTAAATGTATAAGAACTATACATATGTACAAGAATTCATGCAAGGCGAACCATCTACAAGTAATACTTCTTGAGGTAGAGCCCATTTCTAGGCTCTGCTAAAGCATTCCCCTCAAAGTCAACTAGATAATAAGTGCCCTTATTTAGTACCTCCTTCACAATGAAAGGTCTGAACCACATGGGTTTGAACTTTCCTACCCCCAGGGGATCCTTATCTTCGTCATAAACCAGGACAAGGTTGCCTTTGGAGAAAATATGAGGATTAACAGACTGATCATACTGACACTTAAATATTTTCTTGTGAGACTTGTTAGCCAAGGTTGCATCACGTCGCTTCTCATCGAGCTGCTCGAGATATAATAAGTGCTCCTCAAGCGGTGAAGTGTTTGGCAATACAATAACTGTACTGTCAACTTTAGAGATGGGATCTGACACTCTATAGGAAATACTGCTTCCATCTCGTAAACAATTTGAAAAGGTGAAAAACTGGTGGCAGTATTTACAGACATTCAGTAGGTCCACAACATCGAGTATAACATCAAATGCCAATTTGACTTGGCAGAATTGATCGTTTGCTGTAGAATATTCTTGAGGGACTTATTCACAACCTCCACCTGACCATTCGCTTATGGGTATTAGGGTGATGAATGCTCTTTCCTCAACCGAAGCTTTGGTGTTAACTTGAACATCATTTTATTCTGAAAGTGACTACCATGGTCAGTGACAATCTCTTTTGGGATGTCGAACCTAGATATTATCTAATTGAAAATAAAGAGAGTTGATGTCTCACCATCATTATTGAACATTGGCATAGCTTCGACCCACTTTGTGAAGTAGTCTACTGCTACGATGATATATCAATTCCCCCTGGATGAAGTTGGGTGGCATGTAGTGAAATCAATCCCCCACTTGGTGAAGGGACCAACAATAATGACGAAAGACATGGGAGCAGGGTGTGCCCTCATCTTTCGAGAGAATATCTAACATGGGTGGCACTTCTTGATTGATTCAATGAAATCTTTGATTAATGTCGGCCAAAAGTAACCGGATCGTAGAATATTTTGGGTTGTTTCCAACTCAGAAAAATGACCACCACATGCTCCACTCTGGCATTCGTTAAGAACAAGTTCCGCTTCTTCATGAGTGATGCACTGACGAAGTATGCAATCTACACCTCGATGATACAAAGTGTCATTGAGTATGAGATAGTTTTTTTCCTGATGGAATATACGTTGACACTCATCAAAAGAAGTAGAGGCAGGGCACTTAAAATTCTAGAGATATTTTAATATATCTTCATACTAGGGGTATGAAGATGACATCAACAAAATATCTCCTTTAATCAATGATTCTTCGGGCGTAACATCACCTAATTTGACCAGAAGTTCCAAGATAAGTTCTGCAAAGACTAGTGTCTTTTTGGATTTCACGAAAACTAAATCCAAGTCAAACTCCTGGAGGATAATGATCCATCTACTGATATTTCCACCGATGATGTATCATGTCAACACATACTGAAATGGATTCACAACGACAACGACGGTGGTCTTTCGAAGAAGAATATAGTGACAGAACCGTTGGATAGAATGCACTACTGCCAACACTATATTCTCAACATGGGAGTAGTTGAGTTCTGGTCCAAACATGCCTCAACTTAGGTAATAAATCACATTCTCTTTAAGCAGATCGTCTTCTTGAACCAAGACCATATCGATGGTCGACTCTGCAATGACCAAAAACAATAAGAAATATTTATTATAATTGGGAGGCCGAAGTAGAGGGGAAGACATGAGAGTGTGTTTCAACGCTTCGAAAGAGTGCTGAGAGGATTCGTCCCAATGGAAAGGGACTCCCTTATTCAGTAAATGCATGAACCTTTTAGTGATATCATCATAGTTTGCGATAAAACGCTGAAGGAAATTCACTTTACCCTGTGAGCTTTGAAGCTGAGGGACTGTGCATGGGGGAGGCAACTAAACTATCACCTCAAACTTTAGAGGATCGACCATGATACCTATTGTAAAAAATATGAAACCTAGCAGATGACCCAACGTCACGTAGAAACTGTACTTGTTTTGATTCAAGCAAATTCGATAATAGTGACATCACTCAAATATTAGTTAGAGGTGCGTGGGATGATCATCTCTCTTGCAATATCGTGATGATAAATCATCAAGATAAGCCTCGACTATGTGTCTTAGGTAGTGGAAAGCAAAATACATGCCCCACTGAAAATTGACTCCACATTTTTGAGGCCAAAAGGAATCTTCTGATAAGAAAATGTACCCCATGGACAGATAAAAGATGTTTTATGCTAGTCTTTGGGCTTAATCTGTATCTGATTGTATCCTGGAATGCCATCCATGAAATAAAATACCTTACAGTCTGCATAATCATCGACAATCTGGTCAATGAATAGGGTGGGGAAATTATCCTTTGGACATGCCTTGTTCAAATCACGAAAGTCCATACATACGTGAATCATTCCCTACTTTTTGTTGAGTGGAACGAGATTTGACACCCATTGAGTCAATTGAACGGGGTAAATGAAATCGGCTTTGAGCAGTTTCTCTAATTCAACCTTAATAGTTGTTGCTTTCCAAGGATTAACCAGACGAAGCTTCTGTCGGACTGGCTTGGCATCAGGATAAGTTGTTATTTCATTTTCGACGATTCTTGGATCAATGCCTGGCATTTCCTTATAATACTAGGAAAAAACGTCCTGAAATTCTTTAAATAAATATGTATAGATCTAAATCTACCCGGGGGAGAATTCCACTCTGATGAAGATATTCTCCACAATGCCAGGGGTTTTGGAGATGTCAATAACTATCGTTTCAACTATGTTTTTGATATTACGCTTGGCACAAACTACATGCATAGCCAGAGGATTAATAGGACAAGACCTATCTCCAGTCATAGTCAGAACAAATTCTCCTTCCTCTATTCTTCTTAACTCTGGGAGGAAATAATATTTTTGATGGAGATCATCCCAGGGTCTGTCAGGACCAATCAATGCCTCTAAAATTGCCTCGTCAGAGGGTAAGACCAGGTCTAAAGAATCGGTAGTGGCAAGGGAATATTGAGCCCAAATAGGCTCGAGAACTGGATCTAACTCCGGTGCAGGAGTCAGATCGGGGTCATCTGAAGCTTGCTGGACAATAGAGTACACAACTTCTACCATAGATAAGGGCATGGACATGCCAGAATTACCTATCCCTTCCATCGAGGCCGATGGGGAAGGAAGAGTTCGCGGATCAGTAAAGTAAGTTGTACGAAACGACGACACTTGATAGATCTTAGCCTTAGGCTGGTCGGGGGCAACTGATATCATCTTGACATTGCCAGAAGGAGGTGGGTAATTGAACGTACCCATCAAAGGTGGGAACAAACCAACCCCCACATTGATGACGTCGGGCTATGGGTTATCAATCATCAGGACCGTGGATTCCCTTGATGAAGGGTTAGGCTGGGAAAAGGACAATTGATCAATGGTCATGATTCAACCCTCGTGTGGAAACAACAAGAGCCAAAAAATTGTGGAAACCACTGCATGCATGGCATATGTCCAAATCCTTCCTAACAATAGGTTGTAGTTGAGAGGTGCATCGGCCACTTCAACTTCGACGCACATGGTCTTCCCTCCTAACTGCACGGGGAAAGAAGGGATGATTCCATGTGGTTTGAAAGAATGAACATAGAAGGTAGTAAGGAGAGTAGGTGACAGATACAAAATGGGTTTGCCAATGGCCTTCCAACACGCCAATGACATCATGCATGTCGAGGCACCCTCAACAACCACCGTGTGAAAAATGTTCTGACTAAAATATTTAGTGGGGTGAGCCACTAGTACTACTATCTGAAACACAACGTGGTATGGGAGATGAGGTTTAAAGTCAGTCATATCAAGCATGATCGTTCCTAGATCCTAAGTTAGTTATCATAGCCTTTCTCTACGAAGGGCATCTCTGGAGGACCTCCAAAGCAGACATCGCGCAAGGGGTTTGTGACAAATCCTCCACCATAGAGTAGTTTTGGGTGGCCCTTGCGTTTGGATTATGCGAAGCTTTCTTAAACGCCCCTTTCGGGATGCATGTCATTGTTTATCCCATAGTATTCTCAATATGGAGAGGAACTGATGGGTTTTCAACTTCTTTACCCTTTTCAATGATGTTTGGCATTCTATAATCATGTGACCTAGGTTTGTTAACACAACAGGTTGTTGCTGCACCAATAACGTTTGGGCCTCTGCAAGTCGAGGGAATAGGTGAGTTGGATGGTCTTCCGCACAAAAATTACATGGATACTTTGACTTTCTTTTCTCTGTGTTTCCCCCTCTAGCATTATTGGTGGGTTTCTTATCCCCTTTACCCTTCTTGTTTCACTATTTTTTCTTTCCGTCAGGCTGTTGGTTGGCCTTTGGGTTTGTTGAGTGAAAATTATGTACATCCTACATTTTATTAGGGGGAGTAGCCAAAATAGAGGTTTGGCTGGCCGTTGTTTGCTGTATTGACAATTGTTGCAATTGATTCAACAACTGTTCATTGGGATTCACTTGTGCTGAACCAACTATGCCATCGATGTGTGGTCTAGACTTGTGTCTGGTATTGTCAAGCATATATTGTGGCATAAATTAAACTAGATTGAGAGTATATCAGTTCAATATGTTGAGCTCTCATTATTGCCTCTTCCTTGAAAACACCCCAGATGTTGCAACGTCCTTGGATAACTAGAGTACCAAATGCTTAAGGAACCACTCCGGCATGAAAGCTGGTGGGATTGGTACTTTTATCAAAATATTTTGACACTGCCATTATTGGATGTTGTTGGCACAGGGGAAGACCCAGGGTTCAACACTTCAATAATGCACCAACAAAACCCTAATTACTAGTCCTTTCAGCAACACCTGCGAAGCAAGTGAAGTCTCACCCGAGGTAGAGGCAGGGGTGGTTGCAGGACTCAAGTGTCTACAATGTAGCTGGGACACAAATATGTGATTACAACACTTAAAATAACACTTAGTAATTAACATTCATTAGTATTTAACCCTTATTCACATCGCAGGTCGAAACCCTAATTACATAACAACGCGGTATTCAACCATATTTAACACATACAAGTACTTATCACATAGAAATATATCATATCTAGCATTCATTCACATCACTAAGCACTAATATACTATACGAGAAGCATCTAACATATATTACTGCACTAATCATAAATCACATCAATAACATAACAACCATAATGCACAAAGTAACCACAACACAGGATATATGTGGTTCACCCCAGTGTGGGGCTACGTCCACCAACTCTTCTTCTTCTTTATTGTATTGTGTCATTCTTCTTACATGCATAGAGCCACAAACCAACTCCGCATAGGACAAGAGTGTTGAAAAGTCAACAAAAAATGTGTGTCTAATTTTTTTTTCCCTTAAATAAATTGGACAATAAATATTAATCTATTATCTCATAATTACCTGAAATAGTTAATTGAATTGACAAATCAGTTAGCTATAGGAAATTCAAGTTCAAAGGTTGACTGGTGGGACATCCAAGTCGAATTAGTTGTAACTGAGTGATTCGAAGTTGTAACAGAGTTGGATGTGTAGTTATGTGAGTTGTGAAGTAGTTTAACTCAATTAAGTGAGTTAAGATTAGTTGTACTAGTTGTAACTGAACTTACACTAGTGAGGGATCAATGAATTAATTATTAATTAATTCACAATCAGTGATCTCACATGAAACTAAATATTTACCACTGTTAACTACATGCATGTCAGATCTAGTGGAGACCCAGTTGAGATAACAGGTGAAAGGGATAGTTTGGCTCTCAGTTGTGATTTGAGTGAAGTACACTCATGCAATCACACACACAGTGGATGTTCCCATGAGAAATGCGCAACCTAGGAAAGAGGAATTCAAATTAATTTGTAGTGTTTTCCATTAGCAGGGATTGCACAGAGGAGGCATGTTGTCTGGAGGCAGTAAATTGGCACATGCATTTGCCAATTTTTGTATGACAGTGTGAGATGATTGTTATTGTACCGAGAGCTCTTGGATTAGAGTTTTGTATGGGATTGTTTCATGATCCATGATATAAACATAATATATGATAGTGGGGTTTTTAGTTTTATGCTTTCCCGGTAAAAACATCCAAGTTATGTGTGATTGATCTTTTCTTCTTGATATTGCAATTGGCGATCGTGTTTTAAATTACGCAAGAATATTTGTAGAAGCGATTATGTATTTAACAGTGGAATATAATTGTTAGATTAGGAGAATCCATGCAATACATAATTTGTATTGAAACTTCTACAAAGAGATCTGCGTGCACCTCACCAGATCCTCCTTCCCAGAGTTAGGTTCAAGAACAAATCCTTCTTACAATAAATTGCACTTAGCTCTGCAAGTTCTCAACACATAGTATGCACAAAACCTCTAGATCCACACTAAGTTGATTCTACTAGGTCTAGTACTTATTACATCGCCTAGATATCTATTTATACATTACAAAATGGTCCTAAACATGGGTAAACCCATGTTCCTACATCCCATACCAATTATATAAACCCTAAATCCCTAAATCCCTAAAACAGGGGCGAGATCCCACGATCTCCGCTTCACCTTTTGCTCTTCCTTCGACTAGCCTGTCGAAGTCCCAAAAATGGTCAAAGATGAACAGGGTTCTCCAAAACTTAGTCAAGGGCCTACAGGCCCCCAACACTCACTTGTGACTCATCCTAAGTCACTCTAATCTGGGTAAATATGCTTCAAAGGCCTCGAGCTTAGCTCTAGATGCCTTGACCTGCTACTTCACCAGAGCCTCCTTCTCGACAAACTCCTGAATAAATTTCTCAGTCACAGGTCCTTCCAAGTGTTGTTCTACTATGGTGACCACTTGTTCTATATGTGCACCTTGTCCTTCAATCTCCTCAAAAAGTGTGCAAGCTTCATCCTGCACTAGCTGGAGCCTCTGGGTTACTTCCATGACTTTACTCTGGATAGCATGGACTTGTTGTTGAACCTTGTTCTATTCTTGTTGGCCCTTGGTTCTGGAAGAAAGTGAAGATTAAGGTAGAAAAGATGAAATGCGAACTGCATAGAAGACTAGTGACTGATACTAGGTCGAAGTGAACAGAAGAGAAGAAAAGACTGAGCGAAGTAAGATAAAGAAAGTCATTGGACGAGGAGATCGAGGATGACATATCAACAAGGAATATGGATCATGGACAACTCAGCAAAAGGAAAAAACCACCAATAGATGCTTGGAGAACCTCACGGGAAAGAAGGAAAGACAGGATGGCGAAGCCCTGAAAATGCAGGTCAAGTTGACCTAAGGTTTTAGACACCTAGGTTTTTTTTATCTAGGGTTTTGTCACTTAGGTTTCGGTATAAGGCTATCGATGAGCTATTGTAATGTATAAATAAAGGTCAAGAGGACCTGGGTTGTGTTGTTGTTATTATTTTCATCATTAGTTCAATGATGTGATGATGAGTGATTGTTGTTATTACTGAGAGGGAAGTATTGTGCTGAGAGAGCATCTTGTATTGTAAGATCTTCAGTTGGGTGCGAAGATCAACCTTGCAACTGGGTGCACATGGAAGGGAGAAAAGAGAGAAGATCTGCTAGCTAAGAGCACAGATAGGACTGTATGATTTCACTTAATATATTATAAAGAACAGTTCTGTAGACGTAGCCCTAGGGAGAGGGTGAACCACGTACATGTTGTTGTGTGTGATTGATGCGTGTTCTTTATATGGTTGATACATTATTGTGTTATATCTGATAGATAAATGTACGAAGTAGGCCTGAGCTGGTAATTGATATCTAGATGTTGTGTTGTTGTTGTATTGTATCTATTTTACGTTTCCTCTGGTTGTAGACATCTATTTCCTACAACCCCCTATAGATAATTTGGGTGAGACTGCATCTTCTTCACATGTGTTTCCAAAAGGGCCAGTAGTTAGGGCTTGTTGGTGCACCATTAGAGATGAACCCCAGGTCTTCCCCTATTCCAACAAATTGTTCCATTGTCAGGATTAGAATCTTCTTGAGGGAATGTCAAGGTGGTTTCCATCGAAGACAAATATTGAGAAGTGGATAGAAGAACAAGAAAAGGACTTCGTAGAATCCCAAAACAAGAACCCCAAGCTTAGCACTGAGGACTGGTTGGGAAGGCACATATTTACTAATATACATGAGATTTTCTTTGGAGGGATTCATAAGGAGATATACTAGTAGTTATCCAGGTTAGCAGATACCCAGTTTGAGATCATATCTAGGCCACTTGTGGTTTGGACATCGATGTTGATCAAGAAGGTCAAGAGAGTTGATAATGCCATGTAAAGAGAATTAGATCACTGGTTTGATAGTACAATTGAAGGGTATATCACTGAGTTTTCTATTGACATAGTAGAGTCATATAGCCAAGCAGAAAGATATTTCTTTAAGGGACCTAGAGGAAAATTTTTACAATTTCTGAAGTTGAAGATCAAGATGCTATTGCATGAGAAGAACATCTTGATGATACAATAGTGGGTCATATTGAAAATCTAATGTTCAATAATTCAGACAATGACAATGATACATAGGTTGGACATATGCACAATGGAAGTACCTTCAGGGAAGTTCTTTTGGCGAACTTGTTTGAGCAATATCACGAACCTCTTCTACAGGAAGAAGGGTTCTATAGTGGAGAAGAGGAAGAGATATTGAATGAGGAAAATTTAGGGTCCATTGGTTTGAGAGAAGAAAATACAGAAGAACCTCACTGAGAAGAGACAAAAACTTCAAAGATTGCATAGACTGTTGAAGTGCGTGCTATTAAACCCCCTATTGTTTCAACAACATTAAGCAACCAGAGTAACCTAAGTTATCAGAGCACTGGTACAAGTGGTTCAGTGCACACTCAGTCAGGAAAACCAGGAAGATCTATGGTAGATGAGATGAGGTTACCCATTGTTGGAACAAATATTGAAATTTTGGCTTTCTGTAGCTTAGGAGGAAAGAATTTATAGTGTTTAGCTACCGAAAGTGCAGACTTTTGGTAGCTTAAATCTCAGGTTTCATATGCCATTAGCTGTTGAAAGTGTATCGACCGAGACCAAGCATTCAAGCACCATGCATCAAGACAAATGGAGGAATATCTCATGAGTAGGCATGAAAAGAATGCAATAAACGACATAAAATCACTATAATAAGGTTTTACCAAAATGCCATTTCACCATTTCGGGTTTTCGACAGTCGGGGGTTTGGCTGACATAAATATTTTGACCACTGCCCGTTTTCCCAAAACTCGAAAGCTAAAATCGGGGTTTCAGGACTTTCATTGACTTACAATGCTCTGAAATCACATTGTTAGCCACCAAAATCCAGGACTTTCGGCAGCTAAGATACCCTTGTTTTCGTCCTGTTAGCCACCGAAATCGCATATTTTTTATATGCAAAAAACTGTCTTGGGAAAAAACCAATTTTCTTAGCCTTGGAGAGGCCATTTTCCGCATTCCAATAGTCGATCGACATCTAACGATCCTAATATTTCCAGTGGTGTCTTCATAATTTCATTTTGATCTTGGGAAGGTAGTAAAAATTCCCCCGAAAGGTGAGGTTCGTTTTATGAAATATGGCGTTTTTTACTATGCTGAGTCATCATTTTCAAATGATTTTTCTGAGCGATTGAAGGATCATTTTGAGAAACGGTTGGAGGATTTTTTGCCTAACACATCAAATATTAATAGTATCTCTCAATTTTCCTACATGTGTCACATATTGGGAGAATCGAATCCATCTTCGAGCCCTAATTTTCATATCCCATATCTTCCTATTTTGACACATGTTTGTAAAATGAAGATCTGGGGCAAATGGAAACGAATCTCAAGGAAATGAGAGAGGTTTTTGCTCAGAAAAAAATAGATGAACAAAAAACTTTTTCATTTTATACACAACTATCATGATTTGAGAGATACAGAACCATAACCACAACACTAGGTTTCAACAGTTTGGCCCATTTTCTATGGCAAAAAGTTTCCGAAATTGATGGTAACTGTTGTTATCTTTTGGGAGGATTTTAACCTCAATACCTACATGAGATACCTGTTCATTTCTAGAGGGATTTATTTTGTAATTCGAATCATTTTTCAGTTATTTGAAAGAAGACCTATATTATTGTATATTCTTGAAGAAGAAAAAGAGGGGGGGGACACACAGGAGTAGTACTCCTCGGCTGTAGCTTTCATTTTCAGTTTAATAAAATATTGCAGAAGCATGTTTTATCCATATCAGATATTCTTGTGATGTTGCTTGCAGAGTTTGTTCATTTTCTTAGTTTCAATATCACTCCATCTATATTTTCTTCTCAATTTGTAACTGTTTTGTAATAGAATTCATCCTTTGTTAGATGCTCTGTTGCAGACTGGTTATAGGTTGTTTCTTGCGGAGATCAAGGTTCAGAATTAATCCTTTTCTAGATGCTCTATCCCAACCATCTATTTCCACTAATTTATTCTTGGAATTCACTCATCGCTAAGTGCTCCTTGTGTATTGATATGTTTTCTCTTTATTCTGCTGCCATACTTTTATAAATCCTTCTCTTTGTAATCAGATTCTATCTCTCCTCTGCTCCATGGATTTCCATTTCCATAACACTCTTATTATTTTATTCATAATTTGACACCATGCCCAATGGACTACCTCTCAGTCCAACGCATCAACCCTAAAAAACTCAAAACTTTTTGTTACCCAGAGATCTTCCTGTTGTTAAGCTTATTGGATATCCTATCGTGACATATATTTGAGAGATCCCTCTCGGGTTGGAAGGGACAACTTCTAATCAAAATTGGTTTGTGGTTATCTCGAAATTTTCTTGCACACAACCCAAATCAAGTTTTGAGTGATAACTTATTTTTTCATTTAAAATGTGCTAAGACTTGGCTCTATTACAACCTAGAACCAACTCCTGCGACAACATTTTCTGGCATCGTTGTCAGGGACAGAGGATGAAGTTATCTTCCCTGGGATACAACAAAGTTCATATCTATCTCTTGATGGTGAACAAGGGATAGGCATTCAATTGGCTATGATCATACACCTGGAGAATCCTTGGTTCGTAGACTCTACATGATTTCACTGGTGACTCCATTGGTCTCAAAATGTCGAATTCGTTTAATTCTCAGATTGTTGCAAGGTTTTCTCCTTTGGACTTTACAAATGTTTATGGTTTTCCAAAAATTGTTCCAGACATTAAAATTTGGGAAGATGTCCTTCCTAAATTTTGAGGATATGTGGACGATAATCCTTCGCAACACTTGCTTGAATTCCACAAGCTCATGGATTAATTAAATATACACCATGAAGATGTCCTCATGAAATTGTTTATGTTTTCGTTGGAAAAGGATGCTAGGATTTGGTATAAACCTTTACCCCATTCCAGTATTCCTTCATTGAAATATTTTCACATTCTTTTTCATCAATATTGTAAAAGAATCTATTTAGCTGAAATCCTTTTTGAATATTGTTGTAATATAGAATTCATAAGACAAAAAGATCAAACTAATATTCTTGAAGAGGAGGAAGGAATATCAGAAATTTCTCAAGTCGATGAAGGTGACCAGCATGACGAAGAGTTGGCTGATAAAGAAACGGGATATTATAGCTCTTGTGATCATATTCAAGAAGAAGATATCCAACATCACGGTCAACCTGCAGAAGAGGAAGCAAACAATAGTTGCTTGATCCAGAAATTACACAGACCACCTCCTCCTTTAACTAAAGAAGAGATAGATCTTCTCCCGAACAACTATGTTACAACCCCTACTCACACAGATTTGCAAGTTTCACACAGTCACATATATGAGTGTCAAACTTCTTCCATTTCTGAAAATGTAAATCTGTTTTTAAATGATGACAATCATGTGTTTGATGGAACTTTACATGAAGTTAGTGAACCTATTTATGATGATGATTTCCTACCAGGATATCAGCTTGTAGACTCTATTTTGTTTCATGAAAAAGATGTGGCTATCATGTTTAACAGACTTGAAGGAAGTTTGTTGTTCAAGGATGCTTTAGCCCGTGATTTGGAGGAGTATGAATCTGAGATAGACATCATGCTAGAGAAAGAACCAAAATTTCTCATGCTTGAGGAATCCATAGTCAAGATTCTGAGCTTTTGTGACACTCCTGAGTTATCTGCTGAACCTAAATATGATGAGTACATTGATGTTTATAATATTGTTTCTCTAGAACAATTGACTACAGGTTTTTCATGGAGGAATTACGGTCTTCAGACAGATGTCATATCAGATGAAGGATGTTTGGATATCCTCTTTGAGGATGATCCTGATAAAAAAAAATTGGAGGACACAATAATCTTTGATGAAGCTTGTTATTTAAAACCTTAGGACCATGCATTTTTTCATGATCCTTTTGCTGACCTTTTAGATTCATTTAATGGAGGAGTATGCTATTTCATGGATATTTTGTCACAAGAATCGATGAAAAGTTTGAAAATTCATGATCAACAATAGGTCATATGGGAGTTGTCAATTTCCTTTTTCATCCTGCTCAAAGAAATTGTGAGCAAATTTCAAGTAAGTAGACAGTTGTTGGATTGGCTTCACTGACATTTTCGTATCATTTGATTCAGTGGGAATTTTTCAGTAGTTAGAGTAGGTGATGTATATAAATAAGCTTGAATTTGAGCATTAGATTACAGTGGTGGTTTTCAATATGTTTTCAGTTTAGTTTTGAATCCAGTATGGTTTTGTTTTAAATCATTATGACTCCATACCCCAATGAATGAATAAGTGGTTTTTTGTTTCGAAAAGCTGCAAGTAAAGTTACAGGGTTTCAGAGTTTGATAAGGATGATTTTTGGTCACCCAATGGATGAAGGCACGTGGTCTACTATTATTGGCACTTTACAGGAAAGAACCATCCCTAGATGGAGCCTATGTTGGAAAAAATATTGAAATTTTGGCTTTCAGTAGCGTAGGAGGAAAAACTTTATAGTGTTTAGCTACCGAAAGTGCAGACTTTTGGTAGCTTAAATCTTAGGTTTCATATGACATTAGCTATTGAAAGTGTATCAGCCGAGACCAAGCATTCAAGTGCCATGCATCAAGCCACATGGAGGAAGAGATGACGAGTAGGCATAAAAAGAATGCAATAAATGACATAAAATCACTATAATAAGGTTTTACCAAAATGCCACGTCACCATTTCAGGTTTTCGACAGTCTGGGGTTTGGCCGACATAATGATTTTGACCACTACCCATTTTCTCGAAATGCGAAAGCCAAAATTGGGGTTTTGGGACTTTTGTTGACTTACGATGCTCTGAAATTGCACTGTTAGCCACCGAAATCCAGGAATTTCGGCAGCTAAGATACCCTTTTTTTCGGCCTGTTAGCCACCGAAATCGCAGATTGTTTATATGAAAAAAACCTGCCTTGGGAAAAAAACATTTTTATCATCCTTGGGGAGGCCATTTTCTGCATTCGAATAGTCGATCGACATCTACAGTTCCTAATATTTCTAATGGTGTCTTCATAATTTCATTTGGAGATTGAGAAGGCAGTCAAAAGTCCCCTGAAAGGTGAGGCTCGTTTTTAGAAATATGGCATTTTTTACTGTGCTGAGTCATCATTTTCAAATGATGATTTTGAGCTACTGGAGGATCATTTTGAGAAACCGTTGAAGGATTTTATACCTAAAAAATCAAAGATAAATAGCCTCTCTCATTTTTCCTACAAGTGTCACATATTGGGAGAATCAAATCCATCTTCGAGCCCTAATTTTTGGATCTCATATCTTCCTGTTTTGACACATGTTTGTAAAATGCAGATCTGGGGAAAATGGAAATGGATATCAGGGAACTGAGAGAGGTTTTTTCTCAGAAAAAATAGACAAAAAAAAACTCTTTCAGTTTATACACAGCTGTCACGATTTGAGAGATGTAGAACCATAACCCCAGCCCCCGTTTTCAGTAGTTTGGCCCATTTTCTATGGAAGAAAGTTTCCAAAATTGATGGTAACTATTGTTATCTTTTGGGAGGATTTCAACCTCAATACCTACATGAGATACTTGCTCATTTATAGAGGGATTTATTTTTTAATTCAAATCATTTTTCAGTTATTCAAAATAAGACCTATATTATTGTATCTTATTGAAGAAGAAAACGGGGCTGGGGGGGGAGACACAGGAGTAGTACTCCTGGGCTGTAGCTTTCATTTTCAGTTTAATAAAAGATTGCAGAAGCATGTTTTATCCATATCATATATTCTTGTGATGTTGCTTGCAGAGTTTGTCCATTTTCTTATTTTCAATATCACTCCATCTATCTTTTCTTCTCGATTTGTAACTGTTTTGTAATAGAATTCATCCTCTGATAGATTCTCTGTTGCAGACTAGTTATAGGTTGTTTCTTGCAGAGATAAAGGTTCATAATTCATACTTTTCTATATTCTCTATCCAAACCATCTCTTTCCACTGATTTATTCTTGGAATTCACTCATCGCTAAGTGCTCCTTGTGTATTGATATGCTTTCTCTTTATTCTGCTGCCATACTTTTATAAATCCTTCTCTTTGTAATCAACTTCTATCTCACCTCTGCTCCATGGATTTCCATTTCCAGAACACTCTTATTATTTTCTTGATCATTTGAATCCATGCCCAATGGAATACCTCCCGGTCCAACCCATCAACCCTAAAAACCTCAAAACTTTTTGTTACCCGGAGATTTGCCCGTTGTTAAGCTTATTGGATATCCTATCGTGACATATATTTGAGAGATCCCTCTCGGGTTGGAAGGGGAAGCTTCTAATCAAAAGTGGTTCGTGGTTATCTCAGAATTTACTTGCACGCAACCCAAATCAAGTTCTGAGTGATAACTTATTTTTTCATTTAAAATGTGCTAAGGCTTGGGTCTATTATAGCCTAGAACCAACTCTTGCGACAACACCCGCCTTTAGCGGAGATGGATCTGAAGATCCTGATCACCAATGGTTTCTATGTGAAGTTGTATGGAGTATTAAGAATGTCACTGATGAAGTTGTTAAACGAGCTCAGTTTAGTACTACCCTGAGAGACCTCGCATTGAGCTGGTACATGAAGCTTATCCAAGGAATTGCACAGCCTGAAATGTTGAATGAGATCAAGAATGCGTTGGTTTCAGAATTCAAGAAACCCAAGTTGGAGTCACAATGCATTATAGAGTTGAAAGAAATCAAGCAACGAGTAGCTAAACCTATTTGAGAGTTTGATCAGAGGTTTAAAACCTTAACTGGCTGACTGAATTTTTAGATCCCAGACGAGCAGAACAAGGAATGGCTCATTGCTGCCCTCTTATCACACATTTGAGTCCCTTTGATGCAACATAAGATCGTTTCATAGGATGAGGCATTGGATATTTCCATGAAGCTAGAATCAACCCCTATGGGAGAATCCATCTCACGTATGAGTCAAATTTTAAGTCAGTTAACTAGCTTATCACTGCAGGTCAAAGATATGAAAAGAGACAAGGTAAAATATAAGAGAGAAGATATATGGTGCATTAGATGCAAAACAGAAGGCCATGAAAAATAGAACTGTCCCCTATTCCATGAGTACTTGGCATCTGGAGCTATGATCCCTTTGAAGCAAGTTACCCTACCTTGGTGTGAGGTATGTAGAAATAGGCATTGCCGTGGTGAATGCTATTACATGAAAAAATATGTTCAGACACCCACAAATCTGTATTTCACATTCTATAAGTTGGTAGGGCATGATGATAGGGATTGTAAGGCCTATGACCTCATGCATGAAAGGTTAAGGGGTATATACAAAATTCAAGCCAAAGTACAACAAGAAGGGAACACTACGCAGTATAATTCCTCGGGAAGAGGAAACTTCAACCCTTGTGGTGGATTCAAAGGAAGAGGATGATGAGGAGGTATGGGTCAAGGTCGAGGTCAGATCATTTGTTATAACTGCACACAAATAGGACATTTGGGAAGGGACTATCATAACCCTTGTACCACTTGCAGTTACTGCAACTCATTTGAACATGTCATAGAAGATTGTCTTGCGTTGTTAGCCAAACTTCAGGAAAGATGAGGAGGAAACCAACAAGTACAGGTAATAACAGTAAAACCTCATGTAGTAGATCCCAGAGTCACTGTTATCACTAGAGGAGGTGCTGCTATAGGAGAAGACAGAATGACTCCAGGGAATACTACAGAACAATCAGGATTTAGAAAAGTTGCAAAGAAGACACAAGAGTTTGAACCAAAGAAAGAGAAACAAACATTTGAGAAAGCAAGAAAAGAATTTGGGTGCACAAATTCATTAACACACTAAACACAACCCCTATCAATTGGTATCTTCAAGTAGAACTACACCTCATCACCATAGATTGGGAAGGTATGACTCAAAACTTTGTAACTACCTTTTTATTTGAAAGCCAATATCCTACAGTGGATCAAGTGTTACAAATTGTAAGACATAAATTATTTGAGGAGGCACCTAGCCTCCCTTTGGAGGAATAAGAGGATGAATGGATTGTGCGTCTTCATAAATTATATCGATGAAGATGATGATCCTAGGAAGGTGAACATCGCAAAAACATAAGGTTCTTAGAGCTGGCTTCTAGTGGCCTACTTTACATAGATATGCTAAAGACTACTACAGAGCCTACAATGTGTGCCGAAGAGTTGGGAAACCATCCAGAAGAGATGACATGCCATTAGCACCCCAACTAACCTTACAAGCATTTGAGAAATGGGCCATTGATTTTGTGGGACCTATAAACCCACCAGGGAAGCGCACAAGAGCCAAATACATCATCACTGTGACATAGTATTTGACCAAATGGGCAGAAGAAAGAGATGTTAAATATTGTAGTGCAACTATAGCTGCACACTTCATATTTGATGACATCATAACTAGGTTTGGATGCACGAAGATCCTTATGAGCGATCAAGGAACACATTTAATTACTAAAACCATTAAAGCTTTGACTGAGGAATTTGCATTTCATCATCAGACGAGCACACCCTACCATCTACAAGCAAATGGGATAGTTGAAGCGTTCAATAAGATCTTGGAAACAACACTGACGAATATTTGCAGTGTGAACAGGGATGACTAGGATTTAAGAGTACCAACAATACTATGGGCCTATAGAACCACTTGCAAGAAGCTAACAATTCAGGCCCCCTTTAAGTTGGTTTATGGTGTAGAAGCAGTTGCCCCAATGGAATACTTGGTCCCTAGCTTAAGAATTGCATCCTTTACAGATATGATTGACACTGGCGCTTCTCAAGAGAGGCTCGCGTAGTTGGTTGAACTAAAGGAAGACCGATTCATTGTAGGATTCCATAAGTAGTTCAGAAGGAAACAAAAAAGGCCTACCATGATAGGAAATATCAAGAAGAAAGCATTTAAGCAAGGATATCTGGTACTGGTATACGAAAAAAAATTCATGAAGTATCCAAGGAAGTTTAGAACCCATTGACTAGGACCATATGAGGTTTCCTATGTTACAGAAGGAGGAGTTGCGCAGTTGAAGACTTTGAAAGGAGAATGGAAGGAAGGATTGGTGAATGGTATCCAGTTGAAATTGTACTATGACAACCCGTTGCCTCACATATTGTGGTAAAAATAGAAGAAGAAAGGGTCTAGGTACCAAGTGCAGTTGAAACTGGGTACTAGACACAAAAAGACAGTTTGCACACAGTGGGGGAGGAGAGAGAATAAAGCCTAGGCTTCTCACAGTAGCTTGAAGTCAAAGAAAAATAGAAGGATAAGATCTAAAGTGCCTTGGGACGAGTCACATGTGAGTGTTGGGGGCCTGTTGGACCTTGGTTATGGAAGAAAGCAAATATTAAGGTAGAAAATATGAAATGCAAACTACGTGGAAGACCAGTGACTGATACTGGGTCGAAGTGAGCAAAAGAGAAGAAAAGATGGAGAGAAGAGAAAGAAAGTCGTTGGATGAGGAGATCAAGGATGACATATCAACAAGGAAGACGGGTCATGGACAACTCAGAAAGAGGAAAAATCCACTGGTAGATGCTTGGAGCACCTCGTGGGAAAGAAGGAAATATAGGATGGTGAAGCCCTGAAAACATGGGCCAAGTTGACCTAGGTTTTTTTTTATCTAGGGTTTTGGCACTTAAGTTTCTGCCTAAGGCTGTCGATGAGTTATTGTAATGTATAAATAAAGGTCAAGAGGACCTGGGTTGGGTTGTTCTTATTATTTTCATCGTTAGCTCGATGATGTGATGATGAGTGATTGTTGTTATTACTGAGAGGGAAGTATTGTGCTGAGAGAGAATCCTGTATTGTAAAATATTCAGTTGGGTACAAAGATAAACCTTGCAGCTAGGTGTGTAGGGAAGGGAGAAAAGAGAGAAAGAGAGAAGAGAGAAAGAGAGTCGATCTGCTAGCTAAGAGCGCAGATAGGACTATATGCTTTCACTTAATATATTATAAAGAATAGTTCTGTGGATGTAGCCCTAGGGAGAGGGTGAACCACATACATGTTGTTGTTGTGTGTGATTGATGTTGTGTTCTTTATATGGTTGATACATTATTGTGTTAGATATGATAGATAAATGTGCGAAGTATGTCTAAGTTGGTAATTGATATCTAGATGTCGTGTTGTTGTTGTATTGGATCCACTTTACATTTTATTTGGTTGTATAAATCTGTGTCCTGCAACCTCCTATAGCTACTTTAGGTGAGACTGCATCTGCTTCACAGGTGTTGCTGAAAGGGCCAGTAGTTAGGGCTTGTTGGTGTACCATTAGAGATGAAACCTGGGTCTGCCCCTGCGCCAACAATTCCTAGGACCTTTTCATCCTCTCAACCACTGACAATGGCTTCAACTGTGCTTATACTGATGTTGCTTGCTACGTTTCCTTATGGAGCTATGACTCCAGTGTCCTTAGTTCAGGGTCCTCTGCAAGGCACTCGTAAGTCTTCACTCTTCGACTACTGAGATGTTTTCATTCTAAGTCCAATGCCTTTATTCTTTGGACCACGCTTCGGGTAGTTTCTTCTCTTTGGTCTCACACTTTCTGCAGAATACTTGGTACTGCTTGTAATTCCAATTCTGCTACTCTTTGTTGGAGTTGATGAATGGCTTCAACAAGCTTCACCACTTGAATCTCCACAGGGCCTTCTTCCCTCTGTTCTAAGCCCGTCACAGAGTGAAGTGCTCTAGTGACTGCTTCTTTAACTCCAATATGCTCCACGAGCAACTATTCTTTCTCCTTCTAGATCTGCGCTCTATCCTCTACAAAATTCGCGTGGAGGTCATCTTTTTCTTGTTGTGCAACCCGATGTTGCTGTAGGGATTCCTCTTTTTCTTACTTTAATGCCTCTGTGGCCTACTCTTTTTCTTCCTGGACATGATGATGGTGAGCTTTGATCACATTTTCTAGTCTGTGTAGTTGGGCAGGCTCATCTCCTACTTCAATTCCTTCATATGGCAGTGGCCCAGTAGACATTGTACGGCTGGAGTAGAGGGCTTGTTGTACTCCTTTCATCTTTGCTTCAATCCTATCATACATGGTATATTGTTTTTCTTCGTTGCACTGTAAAATATCTTCTGAGGTATCTGATACAATGATGATGATGAGGTCAATGTCATCCACCGTGAGTACAGCCTGCAACTTGGGCTTACTAGCTTTTGACTTCTTCTGCGATGAAGGTTTCGTGGGGGAAACCTTTTTTTTTTTGGATGTCTCAGACTCATCAATTGGATCCTTAGGCGGTGTTACTTCACCCTCCTTCTTCTTGTCTTCTTCCCCTTTGTCCTCTTCTTTGTCTACTTTGTCACCTCCTCCCCCTCCAGGTGAATCTGAAGCAGTCTCTTTTGATGTGTTGTTCAACTCCTATACCTCTTCCTTCTTCTTCCTTCTGCTACTTCTAGGTGCATCATACTCTTTGCGAGTGACCACAGGGCTTCTGATGAGGTCGGGGTCAGACAGTTCTTCCTAGTTGACTAGTATAAGGAACTCTACAGGCTGGTCCTTAGTTATTTCTTGCATGTCCTCCTCTATAATTTTATAGTAGGATTGGAGCTCTTATTTATGTTCATTTTCGCACGCAGTGATATAAATAAAATTCCTATCTACACAGAACTTTGCAAGGGGCCTGAAAATATGCAGGGTATTCGACATCATGAGAGGGAAGGACTCAATAACCCTCTTCAGTTATAGGTAATAGGTGTGGAACACCACATTTGACTACCATTTTTTTTCCATGTTGTTCAAATACCAGAGAATACTAAACTTCGTAGCTAGTGGTTCAGATGACTCAATTTCACGGAAGGTTGCTCCTTCTGGCATCTCCCAAGCAATGAAGGCACTGAGGATCAACAACCAACTAAAATGGAACTCATAGCCCTGATCCTGAGCTTCACTACAGTATTTCTCTAACTGGTTGACGAGGTAGCTTGCCCAGTTCATTTGTAGCCCTTCAATGCATTTTCCTGTAAGGTCAACAACAAACCCTGTGACTTGCGTGGGTCTGTTCTTCCTTACTAGCTTACCAACGATCAACTTGTAGGCTAGGTGCACTGCACCATTCTGGATGGAGGCTACCTTGTAGCCTTGCTTCCCCTTCTCTACATCACTGTAGGTATATTTGATTCACTGCACTAGGGCGTGATCTGCAGCCTTCCTTGGATAAAATTATTGAGGGTATGGTCCTTGCATGCTTAATTCGGTGATCCGATGGATCATCGCCAAATCTACGTTGATGTGTCTGTCCAACCACAGATAACCGCCATGGAAGCAAGACAACATGAGTTTAATGCACGTGTTAACCTCCTGATGCCTACCAAAATGTGGTATCTTCATAACGTTTAGGATGGTGGACCGCACGATGTCCATGGTCCACAGTTGGGGGATTATCTTTGACTTCTTCCCCATTGTCTTGGTCAAATATTTGTGTGGGGCGAGCATGCCATAGTTCTTTCAATCTCACAAGTTGAAGTCACTGATCTTCAACGTCATAATCTGTCCCAATTGTTGTCCAACTGCACGTATCCCCTTCGGGAGGTACGCAGTGATCAATGTGTAGTCGAAGTCCCTTAGGAAACTTTTATGACTAACCGCACTAGCTAGAGGTGGTATATAGTTAGGCATGATATATGGGATGAGCTTCGCGTTCACCAAGTCATCACGATGCTTTCTCCATTTCTCTATTGCAGTTCTAGAGGGCTTAAATCGACGTGCAACTGATGGAGATGCTTGCAATCCTCTAGTTTATGAGGCATGTGCCCCTACAGACATGACCTTGTAAGGTAGCTAGAGAGGTCGTGGGGGGGCCCAGAGGGCCCATAGTGGTAATAGTGGAGGTCATTCAATGTAAGGTGGACTAGGTCCACTATATTATTAAATAAGGCCCACTATGGTAGTTAGATATAATAAATGGGTAATTAGATATAATAAATGTAAGAGGACTTCTTAGAAGGTTCTACTTTTAGAAGATTCATCCTCTAGAATGTTCTTAGGTGATGGTATCACTATATAAAGGGATTCAAGCAATGTAATGAGACATGAAGAGAAGTATTGTATTTGGAGCGATAGCTCAATAGGAGGATGCCCCCTTGAAGAGGCAAGTGAACAGGAGAGGATCCCTTCCATAATAGGATCCATTGTATGGTGTTGCCCTACCCTAAGGGTTTGATGGTAATAAAGGAGATTTTTCATATTGTTCTTTTATATCTATTGTGGTAATTGTATTCAGATATCTTTGGATCTATTGTGATATAAAAGAACAATATGCAAAATCTCCTTTATTACCATCAAACCCTTAGGGTAGGGAAACACCATACAATGGATCCTATTATGGAAGGGATCCTCTCCTGTTCACTTGCCTCTTCAAGGGGGCATCCTCCTATTGAGCTATCACTCCAAATACAATACTTCTCTTCATGTCTCATTACATTGCTTGAATCCCTTTATATAGTGCTACCATCACCTAAGAACATTCTAGAGGAGGAATCTTCTAAAAGTAGAACCTTCTAAGAAGTCCTCTTACATTTATTATATCTAATTACCCATTTATTATATCTAACTACCATAGTGGGCCTTATTTAATAATATAGTGGACCTAGTCCACCTTACATTGAATGACCTCCATTATTATCACTATGGGTCCTATGGCCCCCCCCACTACCTCTCTAGCTACCTTACAGACCTTCTCAGCCATTAGATCCATCAGAATTTCCTCTATGAAATTTTCCACTGTGTTGTGCTCACCCGACATACACGCTCGAGATCAGATATCTCAGGTAGGTAGAAAAATACTCATGATAACATAACGGGTGGTGAAGTCTTAGTAAGCATTGCACGATAACAATGAATTCTTTGTGGGATCAGATACTCACAATTCACGAAAGTGTTCTCGGTGCAACATTCGACGGGATAAATAGACAATGTCATAACGGATTCCTCCAATGGATAAGAATTCCTTAATCAATGCAATTCCATCCGTTATGGCATGGTATCAATGGTCCAATGGCTATATTTCTGGCCATAACTACGTTTATAACCATTCTGGAGCATTGTTCTAATGGTCGGGATGCCTCCAACAATCATATTTCTTCGCTGTGGCGAAGTGCCAATTTACACTGTTCTGCTATTCCGACGAAGTTCAAGTTTTGCAAATCTTCCTTCTGTGAAGTCTTCTTTGGGACTTCCTGCAATTTTTCTAACTTGGTTTTCTTCTTGCTAATCTTTCTATCTTTCTTTCCTGTAATTTGAGTCACTAGGTTCTTCTTTCCATTATTGTTCTTATTTGCTCTTAGAATAGTAAATTCGCACTCTTGAGGGTCTTTCAAAGTTTCTGAGTGGAATACCTCCTCTCTTGTTATTTCAGGGGTAGGTGCTCGTTTCTGCTGCATGTACAGGTTGTTCAAAATTTCCTACATTTTCTCCACTTCGACATATAAGTATCTGTTCCTCAGTAGCTTCGACTTGTCCTCTTGTTCTTCTATTAAACATGCTATTCTCTTAGCCATGCAATTTATTAATTCGTTCTTTTTCTATTCTAGAGATTCCTCTTCTTCTTTCCTTCAAAATTGATATTTCTCAATCCAGGTCTTTCCTAACAAAATGGAAAATTGGGCGATGTTCTCAACAAACTTAATGACCTTGAATTCTTGTTCTGTCGAAGACCCATGAGCACTCATAGATATATGGGTAATTATTCCACATAATGTTATCAATTTTCCTTTAAAAAATCCTATTTGTCCCAATGAAGGAACCATAGCAGGCTTTCCTAAAATTTCCCAAGTTATTTATGTCATGATATTCACCTGTGTTTCCTCATCTAGAACATAATCTATGTCAAAGTCTCCTATTCTTGTTTCTATGCACTCCTTCTCTTTTAAGATATCTGATAAGTTGATGTCTCTATGATCATTCAGGGTTTCTTTCATCTGCAATAATACAATCTCTGATTTTTTCTAGGGTTCTATCATATCCTTAGTCTCTTGGCCTTTCTCATGATTTTCTTGTCTCATATTCATATTTTCAATTTTAGCAATCATTCTAGGGAAATCCAAAACTTCATGGTCCATAGATTTAAAACAAAGACAACTAGGACCTTTACCGGGAAATTCCTTAGCAAGATGTCCCGGTCTTCTACAACTATAACAAAGAGTTAATCCTCTCTTTATTTTAAATGATCCCCAACCTTTCTTGTACTGCACACTGGGATCACAATAACTAACCTGCAAAAAATTATTTCTAGGGTCTTGCATCCATGTGTTAGTCCAAACATTCTTTCTATGCATAAGAATAACATATCTTTCCTATTTCTATTATATCTACTCATATCAAATCTTCTTTCTTCTAGTTGTGCCCTAGCTTTCAAACTAGTACAAAATCTATCAAGAATTCCTAGATCCATTCTTTCGAAACAAAATTTTTCACTTATCTTACCTTTATCAGAGTACAAAGCTTTAAGATCTTACCTCTTTTATTAAGATCTAATTTCTTTCTTAGAACATAGTTTCACAATCAAGTAGAGTATTGCGCACTACAACAACAAATCTATGCAAAAATATTTTTCTTTTCTTTAGTTATGTTGACGGGCGAAAATGACCATCCGTCAACTGGAAGAACGAGTCCGGTCCAGGGTTGTCTAAATAAACAAGACATTTGGTGTAACTCGTTTTGACGGGTTTAATGGCTCCATTAGAAAATCTAAAAGTCCTAGAAGAAACAAACAAAAGAAATAAATAACTATCTAATTACCAAATAATATATATCTATATATACATACGCTCTAATATAACTGTAATAGGTGTACTTAGGCAGACGATATACAAATCTTGTTTATGTACATTAAATACAATTGCAAGTTTTAATCGAAACTTACGAAAATCAATGTGAAAAATGATCGCTTCTAGGAAGCAGATAAAGAAAGCACATAAAAATACTTTTTTTTTGTTTTTCCTTTATAAATCTGAAAAAACTTGTAAAAAATTCAATGAAACATGAACATGTGGATAGTCAAAAGTTGAACCATACATTCTAGTTTTAGTGATATGTAAATGACAAAAACAATACAAATAAACTAACATGTTAGTGAGTTAGTGAGATGTATCCAAGCATCTACATGAGTGGTGAATGTCCAACTACCACGTCCAAGAGGGAAACCTGCAATGAACCTTAAGACTGTTATGAATAAATGAAGAACAATGTGTTGGAAGTTGATTTTTAATAACAGAATAGATGGTACAAATAGGTCCTGTGATCTTATGATCGCAAGCGATTACATTAAGATAAATCTGGTTGTAAAAACATTGCATTTGGTCATTCAACTTAAAATTAAAGAGAAATCCTGTCATTTGAGCTGAATAAATGATCACTCTGTTTAATATCTGAAGTATCAAATATGGACGATATTTTAAAAAGAATTATCCCCAAAAAATAATAGATTATGAAGTCTAAAGCTATCAAAAACTATTAGTTTATCAGGATAAACAAACTATAAATGAAAACACCATTTACAGGAAGCCAAAGCTAAAATGAAAATTGATGTTCCATTAAATTTTGTGAATTAATCGTCCACCTTCATCCCCAGGCCAAGATGTCTTCTATTACAAAATACTGTGTATTTAAAGAGTTCATGTAAACTAAGCATCCTATCTTCTAATATAGGATCAAATCCCAAGATGATTTACTAGTTACAAAAATAGAGGGTGATAAAACCACTCAATATCAAACTGTATCTCCCAAAATTATAAAAGTTTTGTTTCTGTTTTACAATATGAGCCAAAAGAAATGGCTAATTAACTAAGCCCAGAAATAATCCATTTTTTGAGATCACCACAAGATACATGATATCCTTTCAACTGAATACTAAATTCAACTCATAAAATCTCAGAGTTGATCACTGCTTTGACACACTCAACATTTTTTATTATTACATTTCCAATCCTTTTCAAGCATTTTCCGTGCCTTTGTGCACTAATTCTGAGTTCATGGTTTTCACTTGGTAATGAGTCAATCTGAGCTGCGAGGGTCTTGATCTTCGCTTGAAGGATGGTGAAATCTGTGTAATATTTTCCTATCCAATGCAAACACACTTCATACTGTGGATCTAGAACAGTTGGATGAGGAAACACATGACTGTGTGTCAAAACACTACCACTGTCCACTGTGGGTTTTTGACTGAGTTTGATCCATGGAAAATATTCGTTATGTTTCAGGCATGGTGGCAGATTATCTACAAAATCGTAAGTATGATTGAGATCCGGTTTAGTGTAACTAGGGTCCTCCTCTTCCAGGAACTTTTTGATCTTGAAATCAAAGCTCTCATGGAATTCTATCACTTTGATCGAGATCACATGAGATTTTGACTTATTTTGTAATCTCCTTGAGATTAATATCCCAGATATTTTGTTATTAAACCCTATGTCTGAATTATTCTTTAAAAATTTTCATGAATGCTTATTTACGGTCTTTGGAATGGTATTAGGGAAAACATATTGCTCACGCTTGGGAGATTTAATTACTCTAGGGTCAGCATCCTGTTGCTTGAACATAGGCTCATCGAGCGTAGCCTTATCACAAGGTTCTTTGCATACAAAAACTGGTCTGTTACTGGAAGGAACAAGGGACCTTTCCATCATAGGCTTATCAACCACAGGCATCTCTACAGGGTTTAAAGTAACGAAGCTGTTGCGATCTAGGAAAGTATCCCAATCGTCACTCTGTAGTTTCAAATGATGGACTAACAAAAACCTAATTAACCCATGGTGGAATAAACTGGAATTCAAACTTTGCCTTTTATATCTCTTATCCATCTTATATAAACTCAATAAATAAAATAGCATATTTAATTGGAGATCGATAAACTGCATGAGTAATCTTATATGAAAAAAGAAGACGAGACTATAGCGGCCTTCAAAAGTCACAAATTGCTTTAACAAAGCCAATAATCCATGCCATATATCCTTCAATAGAGAAATTGGCATACCTTTGTCGCAACACTAAATTTTTTGGGAGGTGAAGAACAAACCCCACGACACCTCGTCCAACTTAGAGTTTTTAAACCATTTTTTGCCCGAAAGGGGAAGACCTGTTGCCTCACTCAAGAATTCCTCAGTGATTTCTAATTGAATGTCGCCCACTTTAGCTCTGCACCCATCGAACGCGAGGGAGAAATCTTGAGCTTTTTGTAAACTATAACCTTGAAAATTCTCAAGAAACACAACCCAACCCTGATTTTCAAGGTATTCTCTCGCATCATCACACAGTAGCAACGTCTGGGGACCATTTGGCTCAATCCGGACGACCGGGGCCATGAGCATTCAAACAGATAGTCATAAGGTGACTAGAGTTACTTGTCAACATAAGGGGTAATAGAAACAGAGGAAGGCTAGAGAAAATATCAAAGGAATAAAACCACAGTTACCTTAGCGTGACCAAATAAGAGCATATGGGGTTTCAAACCACGAAAATCAGGCATTTTTTGTAATGAATGTCATGAGTACAGAACGAAACCCAAGACTTTAACTTGGAATGATGGACCTGTCGATTCAAACTGCCACCTCAAATAGAGTACAAAATACAACCGGGTGTGTTTGAATCTCATCATTGTGTAAAGGGTGGAGTTGATTTTCTAAGGTTATGAGAATAGGTGTTTTACAAACCAAAGCATACTGACAATTTGAAATGAAAAAAGATTTACCAAGAAATATAAATGAAACAAACCCATAGTATATTGCCAATCGATTCTTGGTGTACCATTTAAGTACTCAAGATATATATTATAACCCATGAGAAACTTAAAATAATTGTTTTATTGATATAGATAAGCTTCAAAGCAAAACAACATTCCTTAATAGATTTGTAATAACATTTACCCTTCTAGAGAAATAAGCCTTAGATACAATTGCAATACAATTACAAGTTTCAATGCTTCATTCATGCTTTCATTCATGAACGAAGCATGAAAATGAAAATAAAATAGGAACAATTGAAACACGCTTTTATAGCTGAAAAGTAACCTTCAAAAAGCAATATTTGTATGGCAAAGCGTAGGAAGCTACAAGAATTATTATTTGTCGCTTTAAAAGGTGAAAATATTGTGGGGCTGCCAACAAGTTCCCAACAATCACAGTTTCAGGTCCCAGCAACGGAACCATTTGTTGGCACAGGGGTAGACCTAGGGTTCAACAATTCAAGAATGCACCAACAAAACCCTAACTACTATCCATTTTGGCAACACCTGTGAAGCAGATGAAGTCTCACCCAAGGTAGAGGCAGGGGTGTTTGCAGGAATCAAGTGTCTACAACCTAGCCAAGACATAGATCCATGATTACAACACTTAATAGAGAACTTAACAGTTAACATTCATTAGTATTTAACCTTTATTCACATCACAGGTCGAAACCCTAATTACAGAACAACGTGATATTCAACTAGATATAACACATCCAAGCACTTAGCACATAGAAATAGATCAGATCTAGAATTCATTCACATCACTAAGAACTAAGTTACTATATCAGAAGCATCTAACATATATTACTACACTAAGCATAAATCACATCAATATCATAACAACCATAATGCATAAAGCAACCACAACATAGGATATACGTGGTTCACCCCAGTGTGGGGCTGTGTCCACCAACTCTTCTTCTTCTTTATTGTCTTCTGTCAATCTTCTTACATGAACAGAGCCACAAACCAAATCTGCATATGACAAGAGATATGTGTGCACCTCACCTTATCCTCCTTACCCGAGCTAGGTTCAAGCACAAAGCCTTCTTACAATCACTTTCACTTAGCTCTACAAGTTCTCAACACACATTATGCACAAAGCCTCTAGATCCACACTAAGCTGATTCTACAAGGTCTAGTACTTATTAAATCACCTAGATATCTATTTATACATTACAAAATGGTCCTAAACATGGTTAAACCCATGGGACGACATCCCATACCCGTTACATAAACCCTAAACCCAAAAATCCCTAAAAAGGGGGTGAGATCCCGTGATCTCCGCTTCACCTTGTGCTCCACCTTCGACTAGCCTGTCGAAGTCCAAAAAATGGTCAAAGATGACCAAGATTCTCCAAAACTTGATCAAGGGCCAACATATGTGGTCTGAGATATGGTCAGCCTTTATTTCCTCAAATTTGGCCAACAATTCAGTGCCGACGTCATATCTCACAAGTAGTTGGAAATGGTTTAGGAAAACCATTGCCAATTCGCCAAAAGTAGAGTATCTTGAGCAATCGAGATCGATGTACCATTTCAAGACACTCCGGATAAGAGTGAATTGAAATAGATGCAAATGAACAAAGTAATCTCTCAGAGAGTTTGACGAGAACCATAGGTGAAACGTGGTCACATGATCACCTGGATCTTCATTAGGCCTACCTTCAAAATTTGGAATGTTTAAGGGAAACTTCGTCGACATGAGAGGCCAACGTAGATCATGATAGATTGGGTGATTTAACAATATTAACAAGTCTAGAAAATGCAACGTTGCGAGAAATGATAGCTTGGGCTGTTGACTATGTATAGGGAAAAAGGGACCGAGAGTTTGATTGGCACCAGGTTGCCAGGAAAATTTAGGTTGCTGACCAGGGTTCTAGTAAAAACCATGGCCTTGAACAACATTCAGATATTTCACTTGTTGAGACGTCATCGGCTAACTCTCATAGTTGGATGTTGAGGGCTGGGAAGGGATTACTCCCTGTGTCATGTTCCAAAGGTTTTGGAAAGGGTTTCCCCTTGCCGATCTGACGAGCATAGGTACTGAGCCTTGCCAGGGGTTCCATTGACCATGGAAGGGGTTTCCCTCGATAGACATCCCTGATGAGGGAACTGATCCCTTCCATGAATTCCAGAGTCCTTGTGAGGAGGAGATTCCTATGTTTTCCCCCTGTGTAGGAATAGTACCTTGCACAGGATTTTGTGGTCCAAAACCAGGGTTTCCCCCGGTTGAGACGACAACTCACGAGAATGCATTGTTTCCAAATGCATCAAACAAAGAGAATGACATTGAACCCACCGATGGGGTGTAAGAATAAGGTCCTTGACTACCTGCTCCAAACAAGCTGTAGTTCATGTTTGGCTAGACAGGCCATTGAGAAGCACCATTGAGTGAGGGGGATGAAGGTGGTATATTACCCCCTCCGTAAGGGAAAGCATTATAGGGGGGATGAGGTGCCCCCCATGGACCCTTCCAGAGGAGCGTTTGAGCTCCCTACCCCAGACCCATGGTATGTAGGGTGGAGTAGGTGAGGAACGAGTTCATATCAAATCCAGGCATCCCGTATGAAAACATAGGACTCGTCGCACTCTGTGTGAATGGTGTAGTGATTGCTGCCATAGAAAGAATCAGACCATTGCCCGAAGTAGAGGTGGCCAAGACCATAGTGGTCCAGGCTGATGAAGGTGGGTTAGGAGGTGGAACACCCACTGTGGTGGAAACCATAGAGGGAGTGTGAGGACTCCCTGACGAAGTAGCAACATTTGCTTCCATCGCTACTTGCAGGACTATCTGATGCTCATGATGTGTTACCCTTGGGGGGGTAAGCTGTATCAAAAGTGGTGCCGACAAGTCAGTGATCGGAGGGTTATACGGATCAATAAATTCCGATCCAAGGTCATAAATAGTCAGTTCCTTCAGATACGAGTGTTCTCCTCTCGGAGCTAGCTTGGGCACGGTTTTCTATGGGTCGGTCACCTCAAATGACCCTTGCTGGTCAAGTCTTCGCCGTAACAGTGGTCGTGGTGGCTCTAAATTAAATAGCAGCAAGCCTTGAAGCCTTCGCGACCGACATAGATATTGATATTCCACTGTGTGAGAATATCAATGAAACAGTAATGATTTTTCTAACGTTGAAGACCAAGCACACACTAGAAAAGTTCCTATGAGATAAAGCAAACAAACTACTAACTAGTTGGAAGAACAGTTATGCCAACTAACACTAGAGAAACTTATCGATGCAAGTGAAATTCGAACATGGAAGCACCCTCTAAGTATACTCTGCAAAGAGTGGCTTGACATCTTCCCTAGGTACCTTGGTATACCCCCGCAATCACCTATGTAAGTCCCTAAAATAAAGGCAACTAGGTTGCCAGCTCGCAAACAGTCATTGGGCGGGTACAATCGACAGTCGGGTGGACCAAAATGAGAAGGGTATCAAGCCTGAAAGCTATCTATGGTATTGAAATAAAGTGTTCTGGAAGACAACTAAGGACCTTGAACAGATTCGAGATCCATGAAGCTTTGTTGAAAATGCGACCGACATAATCCCACGACAAGTCTTCTATATGTGTTCCCCACTATGCTTGGTCTGACTTTGGAGGGATTATCTCCACGACCTTTCTGCACACAACCTCGTGTTTAGCCCCTATGTTAGAGAGGGGTCCCAGATAACTTTCATGTTTACTGGAATTTTTACACTCCCTAGCACTAACTCCTATGTTTGTTTTTTAAGACTTGAAGAGTTTCCTCTCCAACCTGAATCAAGGCTCTAGCCTAGACTAGTTGATGGACCCTACAAACATAAAGTTTAGTTGATTTTAATTAGTGTTAATTTTAAGTGGCTTGTTTTAAATCAAGGAAGAGGAAATGAAACTAGTGGTGTGTTTTGAGAGACGGAGGAGAAATAAATGAAAATGAAAGCAAAATTAACTCGATTTGACAAATAAAGATTTGCAATTTTAAATCTTTAACTAACTTTTCAAAACTAACTTTTTCTAAGATATTTTAAAGGAAAACCTAAAAGAATATTTCCCTCGACTACGAGATACTTAATGTCCTAAGTGATCAGTAAAGAACTTAAGAAAATCACTCTTTTTCCTGAAAAGCAATATAACCAACCTAACTACTTAACCAAACTAAGAAATGAAATATTTTTCTATTTTTGTTTATGCTTCAAACAAGAAACTTGAAATAAATTATTTTTCTTTTTCTTTAAAGCAAGTAAAAGGGGAAAAGGTGAAGACATGACAAGACTAAAAGCTGACTCCTGGTCCACTACAGATAGCAGGGAGTCACTGGAAATTCCAAATAGGCTGATCAGAAAAGACTCACAGACTCGTCTAAAACCCTTTCAGAAAAAAAAATAAAAAAAAACACAAGACATCTTTAAAAGATAAGCAAACTGACGTCAAACCTAGGCTAAAGACTGTAACAACAGAGACCAATACTAGATCAAGAAACCCCTAAGAATTCTGAGTTCAATCAGGGAAGAGGCTGACTACCTCTTCTTATTGAAAACAATTCTTGACACAGGCACACAATTGATACTTCAGTATCTTGTGTATGTACGCAGGTTGTCCAAAAGAAGGGTGCATATGTATGCATGCAGACCCACTTCAGGCCTCATACACCTTTGTAACTTCTCAAAAAAATGAAAACTAATAGGCCGACTGATAGGGAAAGGAGTACTGGTATGGAAGACCAGAATACCTTAAAGACTCAACAACTTACAGAAACTCAAAAAGGTAATCAAACCAATTTAAAACACCCAAAAATATCCCCTAAAACCCTAGAGGCTTCCCCAATATGGTCTCCAGTTCTGCTATAGTAGGAATACCCCCCTATGGACTACACTAGGGTTCAACATGTGGGCAAATATAACCATCTAAAAGTCTCCTACTTTTTATAACTACCTCAAATATACCCCACATTCCTGTACGAAATACCAAGTGAAAAGATTTGGTAACTTTACCTTTTACTCCGCGTTTAGTGTTGATCCTTTCGCGTTCGATTTCTCCCCTGACTACTAGCCTCCTCCTAAGGCTGGACTACATTAAAAAATAGATAAACATGGAACTACAAACATGCATTTCATTTATGAATCATGGGTTATATGTCATTATAAAACACAAATCAAACATAAACATTTGACACATCATTTTTTGGGACAGAAAAAGTATTTCTTTTATTGATATCACAAAGTTTACTTACAATGAGATCGACGATTGCTCTGCGAACCTGGTCCGGGATGCTCTTCACCAAGATCCAAATGCAGTTCCATGTATCTTTCTCCTCTCACACTTCTTCTAGGGAAATGGCATAGGCTTATTATGGAGGAAAAAGGGCTAGAATAGGAAATTCTGATGCAAATCTCACAAGGTGGTTGCAATTTTTGGGTCAAGGAGGGGATGTGAAACATGTAGAGTTTCATGATTCTTATTCTTGGCTTAGGAATGAGACCCAAACACCTCTTTTATATGGTAAAAGGATGGTCATTCGGCTGGGTGATGGGCTATAGGTGGAGGATTTGTTGGGAAACTACCCAATAGCCCGTAATCTCAACGAATTCCTTGCAACTTTTGAATTTTTGCAACTTTTATGGGTATACACGGGTTGTAATAGTGCAACTAGCATATGTACATGAGAGTAGTGGTGCATCAAGTGTGTGCACATGGGCCGTAGTGGTGCATGGATCGTACATCTTCAAAAATAGGGTTTTTTAGAATAATTTCTCAGTGATGACTTGGCAAAAATAACAAGTAATAGGGCCAAAAGCCAGGTATACATGTATGGTTGAAAAAGTGGTCATGTCGATGCAGTCTTCGACTGATCCCTCTCTTCTCTTGGAGAGTGTCGAGTCTACCAAAGTGGTCACGTTGATGAAATATTTGACTGATCCCACTCTTATCTTGGGGAGTGATGTGTCTACCGACTATGTTTTTAGCATTTCTAGTTCAGTACTTTCAGAACAAGGGGGCATTCCGTTCACTTCGACCCCCTCCAAGCCCTAGGATGGTTTACTTCGATGGGAATGATATTGTTGAGCCTCATCTTCCTTATTTTTCACCTTTTCAAATAAGGTTTGAAGTTAATTCAATAAACATTTATCGATGTATTATGGATGAGGGAGCCTCTGCAAGTATTTTATCCTCCTCGGTTTGGAAAGTCTTGGGATCTCTTGAGCTTGTGTCTTCTTCGCATGAGCTGTTGGATTTTGACAGATGTTCTAGTGAATATTTGGGGATTCTTCCTCATTTTCATATCTCGTTAGGTGGGAAGATTGTCCTTGTCGATGTTATAGTGGTGCAAGGCCCGTTAGATTTCAATATGCTTCTCAGGTGTGATTATGTATATGATATAAATGTTGTGGTGTCTACAATTTTTTGGGTGATGCATTTCCATCACAATGGAAGCATTGTCACTATCGACCAACTGACATCTGATAATCACCATCCTAATTCGACATTAGTTCAAGCTGCCCCTTTATATGTTCCTAGTGTTCGTGAAGACTCTACCCCGCCACAGGTTAATTATGTGGCATCTTATCCTTGGTGTTCGATTGCTTATGAGAAGGAACCTGTGCAATCATGTTTTCCTTCTCGAGACTTGGTCTCAACAATTGATCCTTTGGTTTATCCAATGGGGGCATGAGATCCCTTGCTTTCCCCTCTTGGTACAAGTGATCTTGTTAGGATTACTTGAGAAAAGTATCCCCCTGGAGTCTTCTTTAAGCCCTTTTCAGACTCTCTAGACATGAAAACATTGCCAAGAGATCTTGTTGTCCTTCATGATCACCAAACTCAAATTCTAAGGCATGTCTCTTTGACGGTAGTTTACCCCTTTCTTGGTATGGATGGTCAATTTTATGAACAAAGGTATACTCTAGGAGCTTCAGTTCTCTAGAAGAGTATTCTCAGGTATAAGTGTAATCCTTTTTTGGGCCCGATGGAATAAATGTTACAGGTATGAACTAACTGAGAGGGGGGGGGGGTGAATCAGTTAGTGTAGATTATTAACAATTCCTCTTGTTTTTAACTTTGAATCATTAATCTTAGTGGCAGTGAGTCTTTACTATGAAATTCAGAGTTATAAACGTAAAGCAGATAACATAAATAATAGCAATCACACACAGCATTCACTCACAAGTATGAGACACAGATTTTTCAAGAGGAAACCCAACCAGGGAAAAAACCTCGTCTTCTTAAGATGTTAAGCAAGCTCCAACTGCGTTACATATCATCTTTTATGAGCACCAACTCATAGAGGCTACAACCTCTAATTTCCAGCACCAACTGGCTGAGAGCACCAACTCCCACAGAATCCCAGCACCCACTGGGTGGAAGCACCAACTTCCTTTTTACTTCAACACCAACTGAGTGAAGGCACCAACCTTCAGATTCTACAAGCACCCACTTGCAGAGAAAGAGACATACGTCTCCCTAGCACCACCCTACCACCCTTATTTGTCAAAATAAATATTGCTCAAATCAACTGGTTCATTTTGATATAGCTTGCTTACCCTTTCTGCTGATCTACTCTCCGTTCTTCATTGTCTCT